>OY755238.1:21145528-21273852 GCA_963576725.1 Azorinus chamasolen
AGACGCTCGTTCTTTAAACGATTGAGCGAGACGGAAGAAAGTCAAAATTCCAAAGATCGGAGCTGAGACAGACATCGTTATTACAGCGCCACTAAGGTCAATACTATTAGCTCGCCAGATCTAAAGTTAATGAAGTCGGTTTGGGGTTTTTGGTCCAACATATAATAATAAAACATCTTACTGTGATATTGCAAGCTGTCTTCATTCCGCTGGGTATTTTTGTCACCCTCCGTAACCCTTTACTCCAATGAACATTCGTGAAAGATATGATGACATCATGATTTTTAATTAATGACATATGAACTCAGGATTGTGTTTGCCAAGACAGAAACCGTAGAAATCATATCTATATTACAGTAAAACCCTCTAATGCGACCACCAAAAATGGCCATAATTCTGGGTGGCAGAGGCAGGTGGTAGCTTAATGCAGGACGAAAGTTATGCAGAAAGCTCCTATAGGAGCTTTCTGCATAACTTTCGTCCTGCATTAAGCAACCACCTGCTTTAAACGACGCCAGTGGCTTATTATCAAGTGGTCGCATTAGCGGAGTTTTACTGTATATCATAATAGAACGGAGCAGACCCTGATCAGAAGGCTCCTATAGGAGCCGTCCTCTGTCTTGGTCTGCTCTGTTTGCAAGGCGTACAACGGCGGTATTTATGAAGTAACGGGTTAAGAATTTTAGGTACTATTAAAAAATTTTCGTCTGCAAACAATGTTGTCTGCTTTAAGTTTGAGAGAGGATGTTTCTTCAAGTTTTTACACCAAAGCGGAAGTGTTGGGTCAAACAGCTTAGGTCCTGGTGAGACGCCCGAGTTACTCTGCGTCTCACGTGGATTCAGAATGTTGCAAGGTGCACACAGATTTGCTTGCAAGCCCTTGTGGTTCATTTTCATGCAACCTGGTCAATAAAATACCTTAATCTGGACGGCTTCGTACTTAAAATACAGTAAAATCTCGATTAATCGAATTATTCTCTTTTAGTAAAGAAGAATTTAGACCGCTTTAGGCAGATGGCTGCTTAATACAGGGTGACAGTCATGCAAAAACTCAAGGAGCTTTCTGCACGACTTTCACACTGCATTAAGCTGCCACCTGTCTTAAAGGTTCGGTACGTATGTTATTGTTCGAGTAATCAAGGTTTCTACTATATACAGTAAAACCTCTCTTTAAACGGCCACTAAAATGTGTAAATTAGTTGGTACTTTAGGGCAGGCGGCTGCTTAAAGCAAGGTGAAAGTAAATCAGAATGCTCCCATTGGAGCGTTCTGTTTTTACTTTCACCTTGCTGCTTGGTGGCTATTGGAGCGTTCTGTTTTACTGTACTTTCACCTTGCTTTAAGCAGCCACCTGCTTCTAACACAAAATACTTGATGTAATTTAGTGGCCGTTATAGAGAGGTTTTACTGTAGCTATATTGCCTTTTTCTACACACATAAAACCATACTGTCAATCAGGCTTGGTACTTATCAGACTCTGGAATAATCGGCGTCTCAGTTGGTTCCAAACTGTTTGTGAGAATTGTTACAAAACCCCCGTTACAAGATAATGGTTACTTGGCCACATCTGCGTTCTTGTTCACTGCGTGATAAACTGAAGTCCTGTCAATTACAACACCGCATCCATGAGTTTTGTCTGATTATAGCAATTGTATGATGTCACCAAATGCAATAAAAATGGTCCTGCATCAGATCTGAAAAACTATACATCTGCCAAAACTCGGATCTCTTGCATAGTTTATTTTATGTGTATGTTTTCCATTCCCCTGCTATCTGTGTATGCTCCCCATTCCTTCCTGCTATATGTAAGCTCCCCCATTCCCTCCTGCTATATGTGTTTGTTCCCCTTCCCTCCTGCTATCTGTGTATGTTTTCCATTCCCTCCTACTATCGGTGTATGTTTTCCATTCCCTCCTGTTATCTGTGTATGTTTTCCATTCCCTCCTGCTATCTGTGTATGTTTTCCATTCCCTCCTGCTATCTGTGTATGTTTTACATTCCCTCCTACTATCTGTGTATGTTTTCCATTCCCTCCTACTATCCGTGTATGTTTTCCATTCCCTCCTACTATCCGTGTATGTTTTCCATTCCCTCCTGCTATCTGTGTATGTTTTCAATTCCCTCCTACTATCCGTGTATGTTTTCCATTCCCTCCTGCTATCTGTGTATGTTTTCCATTCCCTCCTGCTATCTGTGTATGTTTTCCATTCCCTCCTGCTATCTGTGTATGTTTTCCATTTCCTCCTACTATCTGTGTATGTTTTCCATTCCCTCCTACTATTCGTGTATGTTTTCCATTCCCTCCTGCTATCTGTGTATACCCCCTTCGCTCTTGCTATGACAGTCAATGACTGATGCATCCAGATCGGGTATACAGAGGCATAGATAATGTAAGATGCAGAATTTAAACTTCTTAACCCTTTCCCTGTTCTATGTTTATTCCAAAGTTCGGTACCTACTGAATATTTATGGACAAACTTATTATAATGAATTATGGAAGGTAGAACATTGTAATCATTTTAGAAAGTAAAGAAACAGATCTATCAAATTCCATTATCAAACAGAGCACACCCTGATCAGACGGCTCCTATACGAACCGTCTGATCTGGGTCTACTCTGTTTGCAAATGCGTGAAAACACATTAATATGAGGGAAAGGGTTAAAGAATAGCTCCATTATTTTTCTCTACCAAAGCCTATGTTGTTATCACATTTTTTTTTTATCTTTGGTTCAACATTAGATAACAAAATTAATGATGTTTTAAAATTGGAGTACGTACGTGTAATGTACCATCGCCTTCTATTCAATATTTTGAATAATTTGTATTATATTACTGTTTATAAACAAGGGGCTCAAGTTTAAGAATCAACCCACAGTATACTGATACATATACGTCGGAATCCCATTCCCTCATAGGCTATTTTTAGAACTAACGTCTTTGAATAAATCTACTAATAGGAGCATGTACTAGAATAGAGAAAAAATAGAATTATATTTTGAAAACATTGTTATAAATAGAGCATTTGCTCCTATATGTATTTCCATAAGCAAACAGATCAGATCCTGATCAGAAAGCTCCTAAAAGAGCTGTCTGATCTGAGTCTACACTGTTTGCAGAGGAGCATTTCTATCCACTAAAGGGTTGACTAAATTACCAACATCAGTATATTACATGCTCATGTTTGTACAGTAAAAACCCTCTAATGCGACCACCAAAAAGGGGCATAATTCTGGGTGCCAGCGGCAGGTGGTAGCTTAATGCAGGACGAAAGTTATTCAGAAAGCTACTCTAGAAGCTTTCTCATTAATTTTCGTCCTGCATTAAGCAACCACCTGCTTATATAGACAGCCATGTTTATTCATTAATTGGTCGCATTAGAGGGGTTTTACTGTAATACATGTAATGCATGATTTATGTCACATAAACTATGTTTGAACAGTTTGCTTTTAACCCTTCGCTTGCTATTCACATCAATATACCTACCTGTAAATAGTGAAGACTCAGATGAGACAGCTCCTGCAGGAGCTGTCTCATCAGGGTCTGCACTATTTACAAGTTGATTGTGCAACCAGAGCACTCTACAGCAGTGATTGCACAGCGAAATACTTGTACACAGTGAAGATATATGTAATTATGCAACAGGACATAAGTAAAGAAGGAGAAATGTACTTTAAAATTTCAGCAAGCGCAGGGTTAAAGTCTGAAATTGCTTATTGAAGTACAGCAGTACTGCTCTAACCCGGACATAAAATGTAGTAACAGCGCCGGTCTTTTAAACAGGATGGGAGCTTAATTCAGGTTTAAAAGCATGAAGGGAACGTTTTGCTTAACCTTCATCCTTCACCCTTTCCTTCATATTAACATGTATTCATGCATTTGCAAATAGAGTAGATATAGTTCAGACGGCTCCTATAGGAGTCGTCTGATCAGGGTCTACTCTGTTTGCTAATAGAATTTTAAAGATCTAATGCTTTACTTCCTAAAATGGCTACAATATTCCACCTTCCATATTTCATTGTAACTATTGTGTCCATGAATATTCAGTAGGTATTGAAATTTGGAATAAACATAGAACAGGAAAAGGGTTAGGCAGCCTCTTGTCTAAGGGCTAAATTGTTCCTTATTAAAAGTCCGATATAGAGAGGTATTACTGTAATTAATCCTTAACGATGTAGATAATGTAGTATGTATTATACCTAACCTTTATCGTTCATTAGCCTTGCTTTCGAGTACTTTCGATGCAGATCAGACGATGAGTAGCCTTAGGTCTGCGTCTGATCAGCGTCCAAACTGTAAATTAAGTTGTCCAAACTGTAACCTGAAATTTATTCCAACTTTTCTCATGCGTAGTGTGAATCTGATGGCGTTTAAAAACTTAAGCATGCGATATTTTTGACTTGCAAGATAAGGGTCAATATAATTTACCGGAAAGCTGATATCAATTTCCAGTCTCCATTTCTCGCCATCAATACAAGGTCAGTTGACGGTCATCACATTAAAGTGCTGAAACCTAATCATCGCAGCTTTGATCTACTCTATAGAACAAACATAAGCCTTATATATTTGAGATACAGTAAAAGCTCGATCATTCGAAATTTAAGTGCAGAATAATTTAGAAACTTTATGCAGGTTGGTGCTTAATGCAGGTTGGAAGTCATGCAGAAAGCTCCTTTAGAAGCTTTTTTGCATCATTTTCACTCTGCGTTAAGCAAATGAGTTTTGTATGTTTTAGGTATTTTTGAAACGCGTCGAATGTAGGGACTTCCCCTTTAAATGTTATAATTTAAACCTTTAGGAAATACGGTAAAATCTCGATTATTCGAACACTAAAATACTTGTTATTACCGAGCTTTAAGACAGGTGACAGCGTAATGCATGGTGAAAGTCATGTATAAAGCTCCTCTAGGAGCTTTCGGCATGGCTTTCATCATGCATTAAGCAGCCACCTGCCTAACAGGGTCTAAAGTCTTCTATAAAGAAAATTCGAATAATCGAGATTTTACTGTAAATTGGTTGACTATGCCCTGAAGTGCGTAATTGCATACCCGGATAAAATAACATACAACAGAAAGAAAAGCAATTTCTATACAAAACCTGTCGTATTACCAGATCTATGCTATACGGGTTCATTAACAGTGTAATGTAGAATCTATTTCAAATTACATTTGTAGTGTTTACCATTCTGAGCAAAAGTTCGTCGATAAAAAACGCAAGATACGCTTTCTGAGAAAGTAGAACGTCTTTCATTGCAAACAGTGTAGGCACTTATCAAATATGACACGGTCACCTATAACGTGGTGTGTTTATATAGCTTATATTGAGAGTAAATAACAGTAAAACTCAATACTTCTAAATATTAGTAATGAAGAATGTGTGCCTTTTTAAGCAGGTGGCAGCTAAACCATTTCATTGTTCAACATTCATGTAAGAAATAATGATATGAATATTAATTACAGTAAAACCTCGATTATTCGAATTTTCGTTATAAACGAATTTAGACCCTTTTAGGCAGATGACTGCTTAATGCATGATGAAAGTCATGCAGAAAGCTCCTAGAGGAGCTTTCTGCATGACTTTCACCATGCATTAAGCTGCCATCTGTCTTAAAGATCGATAATAATACGTATTTTAGTGTTCGGATAATCGAGGTTTTACTGTAGCTGAGTTTTATAATTATGCATGGACACAGGATGTCTTTACCTATTAGTAGATACTGTAGAATCAGATGTATATAAACCCATAAGCAAATAGAGCAGACCCTGATCAGACGGATCCTATAGGAGCCGTCTGATCTGGATCTACTCTTATTGTAAATGCGTTTAAAGGCGTCTATCTTTCTGTATGAAACAGAGATTCCCTCTTTAAGTACTCGGACACACAGCCCCCTATTACTCCCAGTTTCTACAACTGAATCAATCATGTTGGGCTTTGAATTATACCAACATAGTAGCATACTAAGCATAGCATATAGTGAAGACACTAATCAAACGACTCCTTTGATCTGGGTAGACACTATTTGCGTGGGTTTGTCTGTCAGGTAATTAGATTACAGTAAAACCCCAGCACGTTCAAATTAGCATCAATGTCCGTCTTAAAGACCGGTAGCAGTTTAATGCAATGTGAAAGCCATGCAGTAAGCTCTGCATGACTTTCACTATGCATTAAGCTAACACATGTCTAAAAGTATTTAAATTGCTATGTACTAGAATTCTGGTTTAGAGTGGTTTTACTGTACTTGAAAGCTCTATAAATCTTTATTTTATGACTTGAAATGTGTACTCTAAGATGCATATGTTTTACTTGCAGACGCCACGGTTCTGAATACGGTAAAACCTCTCTATAAGACTAAAACGGCCAATAAATGGTGTTAATTAGTTGGTATTTAGGGCAGGTGGCCGATTAAAGCAAGGTGAAAGTAAAACAGAACGCTCCTATAGGAGCGTTCTGTTTTACTTTCACCTTGCTTTAAGCAGCCACCTGTCTTTCACAAAATACTTGATGTAATTTAGTGGCCGTTATAGAGAGCTTTTACTGTACTATGTTTATACTTTCAAATCCTGCGCCCAACGGTCAGTTGTACACATTTGTGGACTGGGTGCCCCGTTAAATCCGTTCAACCCAAAAGCTGTCTCCTGTATGTATTTCTTTCATTACTTTTCAAACACTTATTGATAGTATCATACGGGTTGGAGACTACATGTATTGCTTATTGCACAATAAACACATTGGTTCTATTTCAATCTCTTTAACCCTTTCGCTACCACGTATTTTCGTCCACAAAGCTGTCGACTTCAAGTTTCATTTATGAATTGTCTTCCCTTTTCTTCCCTTTTGTTTTAACTTTTTACTCCATAACGCCTTTCCAAACATAGTAGACCCAGTTCAGTGTCTGCTCTGCTTGCTTATGGAATAATATAAATCTGATTCTACAGTTTCTGCATCGGTAAAAAATCATGTTTTATATGCTGTTTTAAAATTTAAACTAATAAATACTCATGACGTCATTATTTCTAACATGAATATTCACGGAGTAAAGGGTTAAGAACACAGTTGATAGTATCAAACAGTTTGAATTACGATTAGACTGTGTGTCCATAGCAGCGAAAGAGATAAAAAAAAAAACACGTCGTTCCTTTGTTTACAAAATATGCTGAGTTTCAAAACAGTAGAACCCCAGTAAAACGGATTTCTAGTAGAGAAAAATCCAGATACTTTAAGGCAGATGGCTGCTTAATGCAGAGTGAAAGTCGTGCAGAAAGTTCCTGAGAAGCTTTCTGCGTGTCTTCCACACTGCATTAAGCTGCAACCTGTTTCAAAGACTGATATGTTTACTAAATTAATATTCCGGTTTGGAGAGGGTTTAACCCTTTCCCTTATGTAAGCGTATTTTGACGCATCTGCAAACAGAGTAGACCCAGATCAGACGGCTCATATAGGAAAGAAATTTGATAGATCTGTTTCTTTACTTTCTAAAACGACTACAATATTTCACCTTCTATGTTTCATTATAACTATTTTGTTCATGAATATTCAGTAGGTAATGAAATATGCAATAAACATAGAACATGAAAAGGGTTTAATCTGAATAAAATACTCAAATTCATGATTACTCATTTTAACCCGCTTTGGGTAGATAAATGATTACCCATGTAAACAGTCTGGATCCAGATGAGACATCGAATAACTCGGAAACCCATCAGGATCCAAACTGTTCGATACACTTGATTGTATTTTGGTAGACAAACTGATCATAGACTGAATGTTGAAAATGTACTGGTGGAAATATTCAGTAGAAATAATTTGCTCAGCAGACTTAAAAGTTATTTGTAAAAACTGTAACATATTAAAGTTTAAAGGCGTTATGTTCGCTGGTATTTAATACGAGTACTGGTAGTAGCTTATTCAGTATTCTAAAATATACATTGATACAAACAGGTTTTCAATATACATACACACACGCACACACGCACGCACCACGCGCACGCGCACGCGCACACACGCACACACGCACCACGCACACGCATACACGTGTGTGAACGCGTACGTACGTGGGCGCGTACGTGCAACGTTTTACAAGCGGGCGTTATTTACACTAAAGAACACTTTTTATGCTAGCATATCTGGCTATGGCAGATTAAGTAGAATCATGTCTATATAATTCCATCTACAACCAGAGTAGACTCTAATCAAACGACTCGTTTGTTATCTTAGTACATGTATATTCTGTTAAGTGGGATCGGTTAAAGCAAGGAATATCCAATCGACATTACAATCGTAATGTTTTAAGCTTATTATTGGCTTACATTTAACCCTATCAAATCTGATTTTTTTTAGGTAGACTAGCACATCACAGTTTAAAGGTATGGTTGATTCAGTAGGCTATGAAGGGTATAATTTATGATAGGATTTTGAATGACAAACCGTGCAGACCCTGATCAGAGGGCTCCTCTAGGAGCCCTCTGATCTGGGTCTACACTGTTTGTAAAGGACAGCTAATTCGTTTCCCATACACAGAACGTTAATACGATTAGGTTAACGAGGGGCTTGCCTGTGACTAAGTTATAATACGCTTTAAAATTATTTCCTTAGCTATTTACGTGGTGAATGCGTGGTAATTCGTGGTAAGGCTTAAAACAATATAGACCAAGAGATGTCTTTTTCATCTTAATCCAAATTGTTTGATCGGCTGGTCATATTTGTAAATGCACAGGCAGCACTGACAAAAATGATATGAACACTATTTTTACAGATGAAACTTGCTGACCATGTTAAACGTCAATAGCAAAGATCAGCATTGAAAACAAGTTAACAAGTTATCTAAGAATCCTTATCCCAGTTTTGGCGATCTGACTTACATCTGCCGGGTAACACGGCATCTCATCAGGATCCATACTTTTTCGATAATTCGGTCAATATTTTATTCAAAAGCCAGGCTTAGAATTCCACAATGAGGTCAAAAATCGAGAGGAGACATTAGCTTTTCACAGCAGGGCAAGGATTAAACCGTTTAACTCTTCCTCTCATATAAACCCAGATCAGACGGCTACTATAGGAGCCGTCTGATCAGGGTATGTCCTGTTTGCTAATGGAAATATATAAATGTGTTTCTTTACTTTATAAAATGGCGACAATGCTCCAATATCCACATTTCATTATGACTATTTTGTCCATGAATATTCAGCAGGTATTGAAATTTTGAATAAACATAGAACAGGGAAAGGGTTAACAGATCTTTTTTTCTAAACATGAACCTATCCTACATGGTTCTATTTATTACCCGTCAGACAATATTCTTGGATTGTGATTGGTCAGCTTGCCGGGGGAGTGCAGGGCTGTATATCCCAACAAGGGACGGGGTCGTACGAGATCGGTTTAATTTCTCAATGGTGGCCATATTTCCCTCTCGGTTCGATTATTCCGATCTTTCTCATCCTGTTATTTAATAATCGACAACATATGCGGTCTATAGTAGTTCAAACATATTCACCCCACAAAAGTTGACAAAATACCGAAAGAAGAAACTAATAATTGTTATCATTTTTCACCTTTCGGATAATGAATACTAGTCCTGCCTAAAACCGGAAACGATTTTATAACATCGTCTTCTGTCCATTGTAAACAAACGCGTTTGTATGAAGTAAACGGTAAAAAGAAGAAAGAAGACACCCGACCATGAAAATGGAAGCGAATAAAGAGTTTCAACAATAGAGTTAACCCTTTACCTGATATAGACGACTCTTGGTACCTTTGCAAACAGAGTAGACCCAGCTCAGAAGACTCATACTCCAATCCGATCAGCGTCTGCCATGCTTGCTAATGAAATAATATAAGTTCTACAGAGTCTGTCAAAGTCTAAAATGTCATTTATCATGATGTCCTTATGCAAATTTAGCTTACTGATATTCAATTATTCATACATCAATTTTGTTCTAATATGAATATTGATCAGGTAAAATACTAAACATACGTTACATTTGTACATATGTTACAGCACTCGTTCATCTATACATACGTTACACAGCTATACATACGTAACAAAGGGACACATTAGAATTAACACTCCACATTCGAACACAACTAGTCCACTTTTTACTCACGATTATTTATGTAAACTAGCTATTCGGTGACATGTCTACATGTACATTTAAGTATCGCTTGTGCAACCGCATACTTTAAAAAAGGAGTGTTTTGTAAAAACAGGCGGTTGCTTATGCAGGGCACACGTTATGCAGAAAGCTCCTATAGGAGCTTTCTGCATAACGTGTGCCCTGCATTAAGCATTAAGCATTAAGCAACTGCGTGCATGAAGCAACCACCTTTTGTAACAATCTGGAATTTATACTTAATCTGAATGACTTCACTGCAGTAACATGATAATTACTTCTTAAACCTTCTCTTGCTGGATTTTAAAATGCATTTCTCCTTCTCTTCACTGTGTACAAGTTTTTAGCTGTGACATCACTGCTGTGGAGTGCACTGGTTGCATAATCAACTTGTAAATAGTGCAGACCCTGATGAGACAGCTCCTATTAACAGGTAGGTATATTGACGTGAATAGTAAGCGAAGGGTTAAACCTTAGCCTGCTATCGATACAATGTCTGCTTCAAATCAGATCTTCTACAGTTTCCACGTACTTGCGTTTGGCTCCAGCCATTGAAGAAATTATTGACCGAGTGTCAAACAGCTTGGATCCAGATCAGACGCCGAGTTAATCATCGTCTCATCTGGATCCATATTGTTTACAAAAATGTCAGCCAGGTCGAGTTTAACGGGCAAAGGATAAAAGTGAAATCTTTATCACGCCAATCTTCTACTAATAGTTATCCTTTGGATGACTGCATGATAAATTGCTGGTGACATTACGAGACTACAAGGGCTACAGACAAAGTAGTAATATTTGCAAATTAGATGCATTCTGTATATTGGCGGGATTCAATGTTTTGCACAGCAGACACCAAGATTATAGTTTACATTTCAGAAGAGGGCAAAGCGAAAATTAGAATAGAAAACAATTGTCTAGCTGACAAGCGCTTACGGTATATCATGTTACATGCCAAGTTCGTGAACTGACGAAATCCTATTATGAAGGCGCCTCGCTTATGTCAGATTTAGCCTTGAATTCAGTATAGTATAACATTTTTAACAATTTACATCATTTACGGTTTTGTAAACAGAGTAGACCCAATTCAGACAGCTCCAAAAGGAACAGTCTAATTAGGATCTACTCTATTTGCTTATGGGGTAATATCGAACTGGTCAAAACATCATAATATAGCATAACAACCAGTTTCTGACAAACGCCTCTCGGTGTCAAAATATATCATAGGAAGGTAGACATGAAAACCCAGTGGAAATCACCAACGTACTTGCTCTAGAGTCTGTAACTTGGCTAAATCTTGATCAATCTTAACAATCCGTGGCTCTTTTTTCGTGGAAAAGATGCCTCTATTGAAATAATAACAAACAATAACCACTGCTCTTCCAAAATCAATAAATATGTCTCTTTAAACATCAAACACGAGTTGGTCGGACAAGATCAACACATGTGGTATAATTATGCACTCACCACCATGAATTTGTGCCTCGCTGTCTAAAAGTCGTGAAATTGCCATAATTTTGAACTCGTGTGTCATTTAACTACAATGGTAACGGTTGGTCTGTATCATCGCAGGCGCTGAATACCGCATGAAGCAACAAGCGCCTGGCTGACGATGATCTGGATGTAATAGATCGTGCACAATTTGGCAGAAATTTGTCTGTCACGGAATAAAAACATTGATATACATACTGTAAACTTGGTAAGTTTAATATTTTGACGTATTTTGTTGATATGGATAGATAAATCTTGGGTCTATAAGGAATTTACGCAGTTTTCCTCTTGTCAAATGGTGCTCTCGCATCTATCAGATCTTGTCCGACCAACTCGTGTTTGATGTTTAAAGAGACATAGTTATTGTATTGGAATGGGCAGTGGTTATCGTTGGTTATTACTTCAATAGAGGCATCCACGAAAAGATAGCCATAACTTGTTAAGATTGATCAAGATTTAGCCAAGTTACAGGCTCTAGATAAAATACGGTGGTGACTTCTACTGGGTTTTCATGCCTACCTTCCTATGATATATTTTGACACCGAGAGGCGTTTGTCAGAAACTGGTTGTTATGATATTTTATGATGGTTTGACCATATGTATGCATGTTTTAGTGTCTTTTATTCATTTTGGGTTGTAGGGTTGTAGAGAGGGGTTGGGGGACTATATAGCGGGAGGGGGGTAGCTTGCGCCGAACACCTGTGTTTCTAGCCAGTCCCGCTTGAACTTATTCCTACTGCTAGCGTCAATACGCAGAATTTCCGCTGAATCAGCTGTCCGATAAAATATTATTGTCATTTTAAGTCCATTTGATTCAAATACAGCAATAGTTTGAGATGTTGCCACACTTTTTTACGTTTGTTGTGAAAGTTCGCTAACAATTTGGGAGGAAACGGATTTGTAACTCATGCAACGATAACAGCGATTTGATTGGTGTAGGCATGAAGATTTGGCCAATCGGATTCCGCGTAGTATAGGTAAGATGAAGCTGAAATGGCACAGGGTAAATCCGCGGCGAGATCGGCGATGCTAATTCCCGGACCAGCCGGACCCCCCCCCCCCCCCCCCCCCCCTCGGAACTTCGCAACGGATTTAGACCTTTTGTGGAAATGGTCCTTTGGATCATTGGATCCGCGGATCTGCGGAAAAATCACATCCACTTACATGAATATTCATGAAGTAAAGCGTTAAAGAATATTGAATACGTACTGGTTCTTGAAAAGTAGTGGACTGCCTTATCCAAAATAAAAATAACGCAGAAATCTCCTTTTTCTACATTTTGCATTAACGTACCATTTGTGTTAACCCTTTACTCCATAAATACACTTTTTCACGCCTTTGCAAACAGAAATATTTTGGAACTCAATGAATCGCAAGCTTTATCAGGTAACCCTTTGACATAGAGAAAATGTGGTTTACTTGGAAGTTTGCCTGTCTCCTTTAGAAGATACAGGCTGCATCACATTCTATACAAATCTACAAGTTGCATGACGTCATTATTCAACTCCATCTGATTGTCAACTACATTAACCCATTACCTCATAGGCTATTTTTAGATACAACCTCTTTGAATAAATCGAATAAACCGAAAAGGAGCATTAACTAGAGAAAACGAAAAAATGCGGAAAGCTCTGTGCAAAAACATTTTTCTTTTAATAAACATTTCCTTCATATAAACCTTTTTTCACGCATTTGCAAACAGAGTAGACCCAGATCTCCTACAGGCGCCTTTTGACACCTCTGTAAAAGTAATTTTTGATTTTTTTGTGATAAATAGAGCATTTGCTCCATAGGAGAAAATGCTCTAGTTATCACAATAGTTACAAAACTACACAATCCTGAAATTTTCAGTTTCTCTAGTAAATGCAAAGAGGATGGGTCTATAAATAGTCTAGGAGGGGATGAGTTCAATCTGGTCAATATCAACTGCATACACACAAGCTTTAACCACTTGAAAGCTGTATTTGTAAGTGGAATGATGCATCGGTATTTAAAGTAGAACTTATTCAGTATAACAGCGAGAGGATTTTGAATGACAAACCATGTAGACAGGACCTAATCAGAAGACTCGTCTATGGGCGCTATAGTCTACGTTGTTTGCAAATGACAGTCGACTTGAGTTCCACATTCAAAGGGTTTACATATACATGTATAATTATATTGATCTTCAAACAAATTAAAATGTCATCTGTATATATCTTTAGATTTAATCTATTTCGTATCATTACCATTAACTTGCAAAACAATTTCAGAATATCAGTCAATACTGATTAAACCTTTCTGATAGACCTTATATCAGTCAATACTGATTAAACCTTTCTGATAGACCTTAACCCTTTACCTCATAGAGACGAGTTGTGGTACCTTTGCAAACAGAGTAGACATAGATCAGGCAGCTCATGTAGGTGTTGTAGGCACCCTTTGATCTAGGTCTGTTCTGTTTGTTTGTTAGATAATATATATCAGAAGACTCTGCTCCGTTTACTTATAAAATGATATAATTTTTATGTATGAATACACGGGTCCAGATAAGATGCTTAACCCTTTCCTTGATGAATATTCATGTAGGAAATAATGACGTCATAAATATTAACAAGATTAATTATTATAATGACATATGAACACAGGACATTTTGGCTCAGGCAGAAGCTGTAGATTCAGATCTATATTACACCATAAGCAAACAGAGCAGACCCTGATCAGACGGCTCCTATAGGAGCCGTCTGATCTGGGTCTACTCTGTTTGCAGATGCGTCAAAATGCGCTTACAAAAGGGAAAGGGTTAAAATAAAACGTTTCAAGAAAAAAACATCTGTATTCATCCACCAAACCTTGTGTTGTGACTACTCTTTAGAATCGCCTTGAAGAGTCTCTCGAAGAGACGCTTATAAAACCACAACGTATGGCTTGGTGGAGAAATTACGGTTTTAGTACATGGGTACGCACATTTATCTGTAGCTATGTACAGTATCACATTGTACAACTACTGCCATGGTTAAAATGGCTGTGCTCACAATGACATTACAAAGATTCAGCTACTTAACCCATTCCCTGTTGCATATTAATGTAAGACACAATAATATTATGAATAAATATTAGATGAATTTTTATAACGGTATACATATACTGGACTATTTGATATTGGTAGAGTAAGATCTATTATAATTCCATAAGCAAACAGAGTAGACCCTGATCAGACGGCTCCTATGGGAGCCGTCTGATCTGGGTCTACACGTGAAACCGCGTTTATATGAAGGAAAGGGTTAATATGTCAATATGCATACGATTCAATTCTTACATGAATATTCAACAGGTAAAGAGTTCAACATTATCTTGCAATGATAAATATTGTCAACCAATGATTCTATCTGCCTTGCCTTTTAAGCACTCTCGAAATGATATTTAGAGGTGATTTACTTAAGGACTCACATCTTAGATACTGGTAACAGGGCGCCAGATAAGATACGTAAATTTAAACATTTTCCACAATAGTTCCTTTATTTCTCCACCAAGCCAAGAGACGATTCCAAAAAGTGGTAACAGTATAAGGTTTGGTGGAGAACTGACGAGTTTAGTATTGGGTACGCACCTTCATGTGTAGCTCTGCTACATCAAGTTACGAAGTATCCTATTAGAGCCAATCAGTTTGCTTTGCCACGCTGACACCAGATGGAAAAGGACTATAAATTCTAAATATAGCACCTTTTATATTATATTTAGAACTATAGTCTTTTTATCTAGTGCCAGCGGTTTGGCACCGTGTGACGTCAAATACAAACAAGTGAGCAACTCGGCAAATGTTTAAAGAGTAGCAGACGGTGGTTTGAGCAGAATACAATTTAGTAAGCCGAATGAATTGGTATCATTCCATAAATTAACTTAGTATATGTCCAAGTAACGGCAACGAAAAAACACAAATTATTTATAATTGTAAACATCATCATAAGGAAACTGGCAGGAAAAACAAGTGATCAATATAAATTTCGGTAAAGATGTAACAGTATGGATCTAGATCATAGGGATACTAGAGGAGCAGTCTGTTCAGAGTCAGCACTGTTTGGCATTCTTAATTTTGATCACCGAAATTTATCCTTTGATACTGAACTGGACTATTTTGCTGAGAAATGTTATTTCTACTACTAGGACTACGTCTACTATATCATGTTATTGCATTAATAAATGACATTTATGCAAATTCAATATTGCAAAACAAAAATAGATACAGCGTTATCTTGTGCCGATTAGATCTTTCTCGCCGCCAAAGTCGCCGGAAACCGACTCACTGGGCCTGTTGCATTGGGTGAATATTTGATAACCTATTCAAACAGTTTGGATCCAGATGAGGCATCCAGTAATTTTGCGTCTCATCAGGATTATAACTGTTTGATACATCACGTTTTAGAGAAGAAATTGAAGAAATTAATAGCAGACGTCATTCTTCGCAGACGAAAATTATTCGGGGCTAAAGGAGTCTGCGCACGTTGTTTACGTTCATGTAATACAACGAAGGAGCAGTTTGCCTACGTGCATCTAAGGAAAGGTCGTTTTCCCGACGGAATCAATCAAATCTTTTATCTAGATTATAATGATGCTTTGACATTTGCTTGGTGGTAAGAATTTACCAATATCCAGTTAACCCATTCCCGCATATTCACTTTGTGAAACCATTGTGATAAATAGAGCTTTTGCTCCTATAGGAGCAAATGCTCTATTTATCACAATGGTTTCTAACTACAAAATTCTAAAATGTTCCTCTCCTCTAATTAATGCTCCTTTTCGGTAGATTTATTCAATGAGGTTGGATCTGAAAATAGCCTATGAGGTAAGGGGTTAATAGCGACCAGACATGCGTTTGCAAACAGCTGGGATCCAGATGAGACGCCGAGTAACTCGGCATATCATCAGGATCCAACCTGTTTGACGTTTGGTCAATAGTTTTTCTTTTCTAAAGTTTTATTAAACCGAAAGTAGTCAATTGCGTCAGGTCCAAATGTAAGCAGACATTGTTTTTCACAGCGGGTTAAGAGTTGATACAGCAATGTATGTTGGTGTGATTAACCCTTAGTCTAATAACCGTGACATAACTGACATCTACAAACAGTTTGGATCCAGATGAGACGCCGAGTAACTCGGCGTCTCATCAGGATCCAAGCTGTTTGACACTCTGTCAATAATGTCTCAAAAGATTGAACGAATCAGAAGTAAGTGACAACGGCAATAGATCTGAGCTTAAAAAGACCCCATTTTCAAAGCAGACTAAGGGTTAAAAACAACAATAATTGTGTGATTCTCTGGCGGATTGGATTGCATTGAGAATATTCATTGCTTAGATGTAGACCCTCGCCATCTTGTGTTGACATTGTAGTACTTGACCATTTGCCCGTGCCATATTCAATATTTACGTAAGAAATAAGAATTGTACAAATATTAATTAGCTACAGGAACCGCCTGATCAAAGGTTAAATACCACATTTTCAAGGCAATGGTGTAGATAGGAAACATACTTTGAAAACGGGACTAAATATACTTATAGTTTTAATATTTCGATATGACCCGACCAGCCCGAATAGAAACCGTGTACCTCTCCCACTGTAAGCAAACACTCTACAGACAGAGCGGGTAATCTTGTACATGCGAGTCTGTATGATACATTACGGTGTATGCAACCATGTATGTAGATAAGAACACATAATTAAGAAAATTATATAGAGCGACGGATAAATACCCAAATACACTTAATTGTGTTAATTAGTTGGTATTTAGGGCAGGTGGCTGCTTAAAGCAATGTGAAAGTAAAACAGAACGCTCCTATAGGAGCGTTCTGTTTTACTTTCACCTCGCTTTAAGCAGCCACTTGCATTTAACACAAAATACTTGATGTGATTTAGTGGCCGTTGCCACCAAACCCTATGGTTTGACTACTCTTTAGAATCGCTTCGAAGGGACAATTCTAAAGAGTGATCATAACATAGGGTTGGGTGGAGAAATAAAGGACTTGTTCTTGTAAATGTTTTACGTATCTTATCTGGACCTCTGAAATAGTACTAATACTTCTTAGAGATTTCTTCGCCAAACCCTTCCTGTGTGTAACTCATGCGCGTCGCCTCACAGATGCCTGACAGATTTCCTTCGTGCATAGTGTCTAATACTACATAGTATTATACTATACGAAACTGGCACGCGCCTGACACCTGTGTGTCGCCTCTGCAATGCGATTCACTTGCTTTGCAACAAGATCGCGTTTGGCTGAGAAAAAATACAGTACGCCTCATATCCATAGCTGAGAGTACTGGGTGCAATACTATCTAATTTACACAGACTCACGCCATTTTCAAACCGAATAATTTAACACTTAGCTGCAATTCCCATGGCTATTAGGTGTAAAAGTGCAACAACGGTGATTGAATTATATTTCAGGAGAACTCCAGAACATTAGCTCAAGATTTCAAGTGTTTATTCCTCTCGATTTCTGTTGAAGTAGATGGTATCATGCATCACAAATCCCGGGCATCTTTAAGACTTTAACTCCATAAATATGCCTTTCTACGCCGTTGCAAACAGAGTAGACCCAGATCAGACAGCTTATGATATACATGTAATATAGATATGATCCTACAGTTTCTGCCATGGCCAATTTTTGTTTCCATGTGCTATTAAAACAATAAATCTAATTAATAAATTATGTCATTATTTTTACATGAATGTTCATGAAGTTAATGGTTAAACTCTATATTAACCCTTACTCTTATGTTGAATTTTTCGTCTGCTGAACTCTTTTGGAGCCAGTGGGCGAATTTATTATTTGGATCCAGATGAGACGCCGTGTACCATGGGATCTCATCAAGATCCAACTTGTTTGACGCGGTGGGCATTTTATTGTTATTTTTTAACCAACAGAGGAAGAAAATTCAAAACTAAAAAATGAAACTGATGATGAAGTTTGCAGCCCATAATACTGTTGAACTTCGATATCTCGAACTTCAAGGGACCATACAAATTTATTCGAGACATCAGTAGTTCGAGTCATCCTATTTCTAATCTGAACAATTTCTCAAGTTCATAGCTTAATGCAAGTCTAAAGAAATTCTGAAAGCTTCTCCAGGAGTTTTCAGCATTGTTTTCGACCTACATTTAGCTGTCATATGTGTTTCTAGATATGCTTAGTGATACATTTTAGAACAACTCTGGACCGAACTTTCACTTCGAGTTATCCCGAAGTTCGTATTATCCGAGTTCGAGATAACGAAGTTTAACTGTATGTGACCCCGATGTTGTATCCTGACGAGGCCCCTGGTTAACCCTTTCCCCCATATTGACGACTTTTGACGACTCTGTAAAAGTCACTTTGTGAAACCATTGTGATAAATAGAGCATTTGCTCCTATAGGAGCAAATGCTCTATTTATCACAATGGTTTCAAACTACAAACTTCTAAAAAAATCCTTTTGTCTAGTTAATTCTCCTTTTCGGTAGATTTATTCAAAGAGATTATATCTAAAAATAGCCTATGAGGTAATGGGTTAAAGGGTTTCAAGGGGTAACCTGTGGAAGTCGGGAGAATATGTACATAGATTCCAGAATATAAATCACACATTTACCTTTTACCTTTAAATAATATTAATTACATGTGCAGCGAAACCTCCATTATTCGAACACTCACATACGTATCATTATCTATCTTTTAAAACAGATGATAGCTTCTTGCAGGGTCAAAGTCATACAGAAACCTCCCCTGGGAGCTTTCTGTATGACTTTCAACGTACATTAAGCAGCCACTGACTAGACGCGTCTAAATTCATCTATATTAAAATTCCAATTATCGAGGGTTTACTGTCTTATGCAAGCAGACAATAGCTTTGGCAGACAAAAAAAATATTTATTTAGCACGAGAAAAGGAAATAAATTAAGCAGATGGCAATTGGCGCCAGTTAAGCTGGCATACGATAGTTCTACTTGCTGAATAGAGCTTTGTAACTGTAACTGACGGTTTGTGCAACATCTGCCGACAAGAAATGTATTACACACTACATACAGAGCAATTTAGTCATTACCTGTCAGTCAGAGCAACAGATAAATGTGCATACGCAAATACTAAATTAAGCGTCATTTCTCGTCCAACCCCTATGTTGTGACCACTCTTTAGAATCGTCTCGAAGAGGGTTTTGTGGAGAAATATAGGAGTTATTCTCGAAAGTGTTTAAAATTACGCGTCTTACCTGGACCTTTGTGCCTTACGAAATAGCAAGCTAAAACAAACAACAGACTTTCTACCAAAATCAATGTAGGAACAAATGTATAACAGCATCACTACAGTAAAACCTCTCTATAACGGCCACTAAATTGGATCAAGTATTTTGTGTTAAAAGGCAGGTGGTTGCTAAAAACAAGGTGAAAGTAAAACAGAACGCTCCTATAGGAGCGTTCTGTTTTACTTTCACCTTGCTTAAAGCAACCACCTTGCTTAAAGCAACAACCTGTCCTAAATACCAACTAATTAACATAATTTAGTGGCCGTTATAGAGAGGTTTTACTGTATTCAAATAACTTAAATTATCGCAATTCTACCCTACGACAATCAAGTCAGTCTCTGACGTCGTACGACAGCTGCCTGAAGTGCGTTATACGACTGGTCTAATCGTAAGTTCCAACACACATGTACAACGTTTGGATCCTGGTGAGATGACGATTTATTAGGCGTCTTATCGGTACCCAGTCGTTTTGCAAATGGCAGTCAAAGACACGCTTATCATGAGACGTTTTAATAGACAATTAGAGCCGTTACACACGCGATATATTGTCTATGTTTACTGTGAGAACAGTCTAGTAAAACGACGCCAGTGACGCGCTGTTTTAAATATGCGCAACCAGTCCAGGGCCAAAATTAAATACATGTACAACAAACTGGAGAAGAACTGCATTAGCTGTTAGAAAACATTCACTTGTTCTAAATAAAGAAAATATTTCAAAATATGGAATTAATATAATACATAAATACTTGAATTGCTCTAATCTAATATTTCGACCACTAAGGGCCTTTTTTCTCTTTGATTTTATGGCTGAATGCATTTGACAAAAATGTGACGTGTATTTTGACATGATAATCTTTGAAAAAGGCCCTTAGTGGTCGAAATATTAGATTAGAGCAATTCAAGTATTTATGTATTCTAAATACTTAACCCTTTCCCTCATATTGACGACTTTTGACGACTCTACAAAAGTCACTTTGTAAAACCATTGTGATAAATAGAGCATTTGCTCCTATAGGAGCAAATGCTCTATTTATCACAATGCTTTCAAACTACAAAATTCTAAATTTTTCTTTTTCTCTAATTAATGCTCCTTTTCGGTAGATTAGTCCAAAGAGGATGTATCTAAAATAGTCAATGAGGTAATGGGTTAATTAAGTCGTAATGTGTTTACTTCATCATTACCTGGCAGAAACATATTTTAACGCTTTAGCGAAGCGAGTTAATCCAGATCAAACAGTTTCTACCGGAGCCGCCTGACCTGGGTCTGCAGTGTTCGCGTAAAGAATTATATGGATCTAAGATTCTGTTGCATGGAACCCCTTAGTTTCTGTCTCTACCGAAACGTTCTGAGTTTGTATAACATTACAATTTATTGCATCTAATAAATAGGCATGAGTTCATATTTCCTACATGAATATTCATGAGATACGTGATTAAATGATCCGTCTGCCGAGAAAGGTCAGTTTACCTTTACGGTGGCACGTTTTAAAACACGTGACCAAACAACACATGTGCACTAGAATCGTCTTGTTTGAACAAGCTTCATTTTTATATTCGAACATTCCTCAAACGGGGATAGAAGCAAGAAGTTAATTCCATGCAAGATACAGTTCGAACTTCAAGGTAACATATAAATTAGTTCAAGATAACAGAAGTTCGAGTCATCCGATTTCTTATCTTAATAATTTTTCAATTTCACAGCTTAACACAGATTTAAAGTAATGCCGAAAGCTCCTATAGGAGCTTTCGGCATTACGTTCGACCTGCATTAAGCTGTCACACGTGTTTCTAGATATGCGTAGTGATATATTTTAGAACAACTCTGTATTGTAAAGTTTTGATGGACCAAATGTTTACATCGATTTATCCCGGGGTTCGAGTTATCCGAGTTCGAGATTTCGAAATTCAACTGTATGTAGTTTCATCGCACTGTACGCTGTGGATGCAACTTTGGCAGATCCGGATCAAGCATGACGTCAATGGTTTCAGTGTCAGCATTGTCGTCTAAAGGTTTCCAACCACTTTAAGTTTAACCCTGTCCTTGTTCAGTATTCATTCAAGAAGTAATGACATTATGAATATTTATTAGCTGAATCTTTAACCCTTTCGCTGCCAATGCCGGATCTGTGATTACATATGCAAACAGTTTGGATCCAGATGAGACGCCGAGTAACTCGGCGTCTCATCAGGATCCAAACTGTTTGTTACTGTTACTATGTTTCTGGAAATAAAAATGAAGAAAATAAAAAAAATGAAATTTTGAAGCAGACGACAAAGTTAGCAGACGACAGAACTTGGCAGTGAAAGGTTAAATTGGCATATTTACACTGGAGTTTTTGGCATCGGTAGAAACTATGAAATCATATCTATGTTATTTCATAAGCAAAGCCCTGATCAGAGGGTTCCTATAGAAGCCATCTGATCTTGGACTTGCAAATGCGTGAACATGCGTTTATATGAAGGAATGTGTTAACCCATTACCTCATAGGCTATTTTTAGATACAACCTCTTTGAAAATATCTACCGAAAAAAGCATTAACTAGAGAAAAGGAAACTTTTAGATTTTTTTCGTTTGAAACCATAGTGATAAATAGAGCATTAAATTTTGCTCCTATAGGAGCAAATGCTCTATTTATCACAATGGTTTCACAAAGTGACTTTTGCGGAGTCGTCAAAAGTCGACAATATCAGGGAAAGGGTTAAGAGTGGGCCCTTTTCAATTTATCGACAAAACGATGACCATTGTGTAAACATGTCAGGATCCTGGTATGACGTCGGCGCCGCACTAGGATTCGAACTCATGGTTACAGATAAGGCTCCTATTGGGGTATTTACCCAATTAAAATTGTGGAAAAAGCAATGGTTTTTCACAATAAGGAGTAGCAAAAACAAAGAAATCTAGCCAAAAGGCAAAGAAAAATTTGAATACCTAATCGGAATATGAATAATACCCAATAACGAAAACTGCCAATACCCAATTCTGTAAAAAATCAAGGGGTAAACGCCCAGTTGCATCAAAACCTTATCTGTAGCCCTGCAACCTGTTTGCATATGACATCACGCACCCGTCTTAATGGCAGTGATTGTGTTAAAGATTCATTTCGCGGGTGTTTCTAAAGAAAACAATTTGTGATACCATCGGTGCACATCCTGATCCAACCTCCATCGCAGTTATCTCCCCTTATCGCTGCGCTGAAGAGACGCATGCAGTGACAAGGGAGATCACTGTGGGGAGTTTGATCCTGATCAGTGAGTAACCTTTGAACTGGGTCTGTAATTGTTTGAACATGTACTCCCTACGGGACAGCAGCAGTGCTACAGATAATGGTGCGTGCCAAAATACTAAAATCTTCAATTCTCCGACAAACCGTATACTATGACCACTCGTTAGAATCGTCTCGAAGAGACGATTCTAACGGTATAGTTTTCAGTGGTGAAATAAAGGAGCTGTTCTTGAAAATATTTAAACTTTCGCATCTTATCTGGACCTACATGGATGTAGGTTAACTCTTTTGCTACCTATGCGCACAGTTTCGATGCAGATGAGGCGCGGAGTAACTCGGTGTCTCATCAGGATCCAAACTGGCCATTACTGTGGTAATGTTGATGGTTTAACCCTTTCGCTGCCAATGCCGGATATGTGATTACCTATGCAAACAGTTTGGATCCAGATGAGACGCCGAGTAACTCGGCGTCTCATCAGGATCCAAACTGTTTGTTACTGTTACTATGTTTTTGAAACAAAAATAAAGAAAATCAAAAGAATGAAAATTGTAACAGGCGACAAAGTTAGCAGACGACAGAGTTTTGCAGCGAAAGGGTTAACTTGCAACAAACAGCGAGAATTAAACAAATTAAAGTTGTAGCAGACGACAATATTTAGCAGCAAAAGCTTAAACATATTCGATTGCCAGTTTAACCCTTTCGCTGCCAAACTCTGTCGTCTGCTAACTTTGTCGTCTGCTACAAATTTTCATTTTTTTATTTTCTTCATTTTTGTTTCAAAAACATAGTAACAGTAACAAACAGTTTGGATCCTGATGAGACGCCAAGTTACTCGGCGTCTCATCTGGGTCCAAACTGTTTGCATAGGTAATCACAGATCCGGCATTGGCAGCGAAAGGGTTAACTATATCTTCAGGCACGTATGTAGTCGCAATACAATAGTAAATTTAAATATTTCCCTGGTGAATATTCATATAGGAGATATATTGACTAATGAATATTAATTAGCTGATTTTTACAACGACATATTCACAAGGGACTCTTTAAAATATGTTAAAGCATACTTATATACATGTATATTATTCTATAATATTCCGAAAGGTGGCCTTTCTGAATTGATCAGTAACCCATTACCTCATAGGCTATTTTTAGATACAACCTCTTTGAATAAATCTACCGAAAAGGAGCATTAACTAGAGAAAAGGAAACTTTTAGAAGTTTGTAGTTTGAAACCATTGTGATAAATAGAGCATTTGCTCCTATAGGAGCAAATGCTCCATTTATCACAATGGTTTCACAAAGTGACTTTTACAGAGGCGTCAAAAGTCGTCAATATGAGGGAATGGGTTAAGTGATCAGAGGAGGCACTGTGTAGGTGTAGATCTGCAAACAGAGCAGAACCAGATCAGACAAATGTTTGAGCCGTGTCTACTCTATTTGCAAACTCGTAATTATGCAGATAAATTGTTTCGTGTAAAAGAACAAAACGTTTATAAGAAACCAAACAATCAACGCTTTCCTATATAAACCCTTTTCACGCATTTGCAAACAGAGTAGACCCCGATCAGACGGCTCCTATAGGAGCCGTCTGATCAGGGACTGCTCTGTTTGCTTATGGAATTTGATATATCTGTTCCTTTTCTTTCTTAAATTGCTTCAGTGTTCCACCTTCCATATTTCATCAGAACTATTTTGTTCATGAATATCCAGTCAGTAATAGCATTTAGAATAAACATATAACAGGGATAGGGTTAAACAGAAATATACATACTATTTAATTTGTTATCCGAGTTCAATTATGTGTAATCCTGTAGCAATTAGTTGATCTCACATGAAGCAGTATTGTCCCATACACAGAACTTTAATAAATCCTTCGCAGTTCTTAAAACACGCCCGAGTCTTGCTGAGTCCGATTTACTAGTCACTATACTATACAGTATCATACATACGTGTCGTTTCCCACTAACTCTTAACAGTCACTGTACAAGGATTGTAGAGGCGCTAAGTAAAACTCCATAAATAGTCAAATGCGATTTATATAATCTCGCAATCAATAAACACAGAAAGCGTGCACCGCTATATATAGCACACGTGGCCCGGTTGTTTACAACACCACAATTGTCGAGTACCAGGAACGATTTACCGAGGAACGATTTACCGAGAGTAAAACAGCTTGGATCCAAAATACAGATGTCCGAATAAGATGCGTAAATTAAAACATGTTTCACAAATAACTCCTTTATTTCTCTACCGAACCCTACTCGGTACGTTTAATATTGTTGACTGGCGGAAAAGAGTGGTATATATATATACAGAAGCCACATGTTACAGAAGTCACTATAACAAAATAATATGTAACTATGGCACCAGAGGTCCAGATAAGATGCGTAAATTTAAAATTTTCAAGAATAACTTCTTTTAATTCTCCACCGAACCCTATGATGTGACCACTCGAAGAGACGATTCTAAAGAGTGGTCACGACATAGGATTTGGTGGAGAAATGACAAGTTTAGTATTTGAGTTCACACCTGTATCTGTTTCTAGTTACCCGATTCTCATGTAGACCCAACCTGTTTGTAAATACGGGTTAAGTTGAGGATAACATGATAGGAGTGAGCACGCTCGTGTTTACGTCCTGCAAACAATGTAGACCACTATCAGGATCTACACTGTTTGCTATTGTAGTTAGTTTACAACCATCATATCGTTCGCTCAAAATATAAAAATTTCGCCATTCCACTTTAGCCCTTACATTCCCTCAATGCTCATAGGCTATTTTTAGACCCATGCAGCCTCTTTGAATAAATCTACCAAAAGAAGTATTTATTAGAGAAGAGGATTTTAAAGAACTGTTTAGTTCTTAAACCATTGTGATAAAAAAAGAGCATTTGTCCCATAGGAGCAAGTGCTCTTTTTTATCACAATGGTTTCAAAAGGTGTGATTTACAGATGCGTCAACTGGTGCCAATATGAGGGAATGGGTTAATCCCATCTCGTATGGGTTATTTTTACCAGGGACATATACATACATCTCTGGTTAAATCTATTCCCTGATATGCTATTGTTAGATCAAATCTCTTTGAAGTAGCATTTACTAGCCTTGTTTACTTTTCAGCCATTGTGATATGGAGAGAATGTTTTATTAAAAAAAACGTGACTAGCACAGAGGTAAACGATGACATGTTAATGTTTTGTAGGAATAAAGTGAAGCATGTATTTTTAAAATGAAAATCTGTACTAACAAAATATTGCCCAGCATATTGAAGGTCAACCTTTGTATACAGTTTGCGAACATTCTGTGTTTTCTTCATTGTTTTTAAAGTCATAATACTCCGCATCCTCATCCACTTATCTGGATCCAACATGTTTGCTATAGTCATCACGAACTGACAGTGGTTAGTTATATTAATTTTGCACTAGGAAACGTCACCATATATTCGCGCAAACAGAGCAGACCCTGATCAGACGGCTCCTATTGGAGGCGTATTATAAGGGTAAAGTGGGCGACACGACAAATTAAATTATTGATGTTTATTTGAGATTCTGTAACATTTATTTTGAAATAATATTGCTATATCTTCCTTAACCAACTGTAGGCTTATTTTAGAGAATTAATCTATTTGAATGTACTATACTTTAATTGGTATCATTTTCTGTTTATAATACAGATGGGAGCTGAATGCAGAGGAGCTTTTTATATGACTTTCACCAGTCTTTGAGTTGCTATCTGCCTGAAAAATCGCAATTTTTCCTTACTACATGCAAAACATCGAGGTTTTATCTGAAAAAATTGTTATCCCCGAAATTGGAAAATAATCTATGAAACAAACAGCGCAGATTTCATGTCCCAGGGCTCTTCCGGGAACCATCTTGTATATGCCTATGTTTTGTCGATGTCACAAATTAAACGTTAGTCTGCTGTGGGCGGATGATTGATCACTTATTCAAATAGTTCGAATCCTGATGAGTCGCTGAGTAACTCGGCGTTTCATAAGGATTGTAACTCGGCATCTCATCAGGATCCAAACTGTATGACACTGTGATTGCATTTTGGTACACCCTGAATATACAGTAAAACCTCTCTATAACGGACACTAAATTACATCAAGTAATTTGTATTAAAGGCAGGTGGCTGCTTAAACAAGGTGAAATTAAAACAGAACGCTGGTTTAATTTCACCTTGCTTTAAGCAACCACCTGCCCTAAATACCAACTAATTAACGCAATTGAGTGGCTGTTATAGAGAGATTTTACTTTAGCTTGAATTTGTAAAATGCTGTGGGTGAAAATATATACTAAACTAATTTACTCACACAAGTTTAAATATTAACGTTCACTGGAGTATAGATGGGCTACTGTCTGTTCAGCCGATGTTTTAGAATTCAACAGTTTTAACCATTCGCTTGCTATTCACGTCAATATATCTACCTGTAAATAGTGAAGACCCAGATGAGACAGCTCCTGCAGGAGCTGTCTCATCAGGGTCTGCACTGTTTAAAAGTTGATTGTGCAACCAGTGCACTCCACAACAGTGATTGCACAGCGAAATACTTGTACACAGTAAAGATATAATTATGTAATTAAACAACAAGACATGGGTAAAGTAGGAGATATGCATTTTAAAATTCAGCAAGAGAAGGGATAATACTTTACTCTGTAAATAGGCCTTCTTTCCACGCATTTCTAAACAGAGTAGACCCGGATCAGACTGCTCCTGTAGGAGGTAACAATTAACCTAATTAATATTTATAATATTCATCATGTTCTGACATGAATATTCATGGATTAAAGGGTTAAAACATTGTATCAGGTTATCATTTCAATATAAGAGACTGTTCTATTATCTTATTCCCTTAACAGCTGTAATACACTACTGTTTGCATAAGTTTCCTCCTGTTCAGGTTTGACTATGCCCGATAGTACTTAGCTTGTGTCAAACAGCTTGGACCTCAGTGGAACGTTAGGTTACGTTATACCTAGTGTCAAACAGCTTGGACCTCAGTGAAACGTTCGGTTACGTTATAGCTAGTGTCAAACAGCTTGGACATCAGTGAAACGTTAGGTTACGTTATAGCTAGTGTCAAACAGCTTGGACCTCAGTGGAACGTTAGGTTACGTTATAGCTAGTGTCAAACAGCTTGGACATCAGTGGAACGTTAGGTTACGTTATAGCTAGTGTCAAACAGCTTGGACATCAGTGAAACGTTAGGTTACGTTATACCTAGTGTCAAACAGCTTGGACCTCAGTGAAACGTTCGGTTACGTTATAGCTAGTGTCAAACAGATTGGTCCTCAGTGAAACGTTAGGTTACATTATACCTAGTGTCAAACAGCTTGGTCCTCAGTGAAACGTTAGGTTACGTTATAGCTAGTGTCAAACAGATTGGACCTCACTGAAACGTTAGGTTACGTAATATCTAGTGTCAAACAGCTTTGACCTCCCAGAAAGGTTAGGTTACAACTTATTTGGATGAGAGTAAAATGCACATACCACAGATAGAGGGATAACCCTTTGCCTGTTCTTTGTTTGTTTCGAATTTCAATACCTGCTGAATTTCAATACCTGCTGAATATTCATGGACAGAATAGTTGTAATGGCAGATGGAATGTGGAACAATGTAGCTACTTTAGAAAGTAAAGAAATTGATCTATCAAATTCGATTGGCAAACAGAGTAGATCTTGATCAGAAGGCTACTATTGGAACCGTCTGATGTGGGTGTACTCTGTTTGCAAATTAGCGAAAAGGCATTTATATCAAGGAAATGGTTAACTCTTTCGCAGTCATAGGCCAATCTGTGATAAGCTTTGCACACAGATTTGATCTAGATGAGTAATTCGAAGTTTGATCAAAACTGTTTGCCACTCTAACACTGACACGTTCGTATTACCGAGACTCCACTGTACATGTATTAGGACAGATAACACCGCCAGCAGAGAGACGGCAGTGAGAACAGACACCTGTGTCTCACTATCAAACACAATCCTAGATTTATGTCATATCCCACTGTCAAAAGAAAAAACGGTCTGTTCATATTTGAATCTAGTTCAAAACTTTGGGATTCGATCTAGCTTTGGAGAAACTATTGACAGAGTATCAAACAGCTTGGATCCTGATAAGACACCGAGTTACACGGCGTTTCATATGGATCGAACCTGCGCGCAAATGTAAGTCTCTGATCGCGAAAAGCGATTTCAGGGTTAAGTCCTAAGTGTTTACTTGCCGACAGATGAAACTAATCAATCAATCCGGAGAGAACACCATATGAGACACTGATAAAGGTGTTGACTACCTACATTGACAAAGAAATGACTGCATCAAAGGCGAAGAGTGCATCAAAGTCGGGGAGTACATGTATTTGATTTGATTTTTAACATTTACTCTGCTGCCGGAGGATCCATTAATACATTCCCAAAGAGTTTAGATACGGACGAGACAAGAGGCGAAAATCACACTGTTATCTCAAAAAAGCACACATGCGATACTATGATGCTCACATTAGTTATAGGTACTGCACTATAAAAAAAAAACACGTGGAACTACGATGTTCACATTATCTATTGGTACTACACTACCAGGACTACACTATAAAAATACACACGTGATACTACGATGTTCACATTATTTATTGGTACTACACTATCAGGACTACACTATAAAACACACACGTGATACTACGATGTTCACATTATCTATTGGTACTACACTATCAGAACTACACTATAAAAATACACACGTGATATTACGATGCTCACATTAAGTTATAGGTACTACACTATAAAACACACACGTGATACTACGATGCTCACATTAAGTTATAGGTACTACATTATAAAACACACACGTGATACTACGATGTTCGCATTATTTATAGGTACTACACTATCAGTACTACACTATAAAAACACATACGTAACACTACGATGCTCACATTAAGTTATAGATATTACACTATCAGTACTACACTATAAAAACACACACGTGATACTACGATGCTCACACTACTATACCACACAGGTGATACTACGATAATCGTACTACAATTTTATTGCAGGATTCATATTAAATTTCTCATAGTGGAATGGTACATTATTGGTTAACCCTTTCCCTTAAGCGCATTTTGAAGCATCTGCAAACAGAGTAGACCCAGATCAGACGGCTCCTACAGGAGCCGTCTGATCAGGGTCTGCTCTGTTTGCTTATGGTGTAATATAGGTCTGATTCTACAGCTTCTGCCTGAGCCAAAATATCCTGTGTCCATATACCATTATAAAAAATAATCTTTTTAATATTCATGACGTCATTATTTCCTACATAATCATTCATCAGGGAAAGGTTTAAAATGATAACACCCATTCAGTATGAAAGTATAATCTTAGCGAAAGAGATTTGAACGACAAATAGTACAGACCTTAATCAGTGGGCTCTGCTGATTTGATTAATTGGTAGTTATATGGGGTTCTGCCGTATATTCTACTGTTTATCCTGTAGAGGCTTTCTCCATATCACCTTGATCTGCATTAAGCTACCACCTGCCTTATAGATCTAAAATGAGACTTGTTTGATGGCCGCTAAAGATCTATCGTATTTTCTAGCATCCATATCGCTTTGATATTATAAAACACTTTCCTCCTTATTAACCTCTCACTGATACTGACACATTCTGACGCCTTTGCATACAGAGTAGACCCTGACCAGACCACTCCTGTAGGAGACCCTGACCAGACCACTCCTGTTGGAGACCCTGACAAGTCGACTCCTGTAGGAGACCCTGACCAGACCACTCCTGTTGGAGACCCTGACCAGACCACTCCTGTAGGAGACCCTGACCAGACCACTCCTGTAGGAGACCCTGACCAGACCACTCCTGTTGAAGACCCTGACAAGACCACTCCTGTAGGAGACCCTGACCAGACCACTCCTGTTGGAGACCCTGACCAGACCACTCCTGTTGGTGACCCTGACCAGTCGACTCCTGTAGGAGACCCTGACCAGACATCTCCTGTAGTAGACCCTGACCAGACCACTCCTGTAGGAGACCCTGACCAGACCACTCCTGTAGTAGACCCTGACCAGTCGACTCCTGTAGGAGACCCTGACCAGACCACTCCTGTTGGAGACCCTGACCAGACCACTCCTGTTGGAGACCCTGACCAGTCGACTCCTGTAGGAGACCCTGACCAGACCACTCCTGTAGTAAACCCTGACCAGACCACTCCTGTTGGAGACCCTGACCAGTCGACTCCTGTAGGAGACCCTGACCAGACCACTCCTGTAGTAGACCCTGACCACACCGCTCCTGTAGGAGACCCTGACCAGTCGACTCCTGTAGGAGACCCTGACCAGACCACTCCTGTTGGAGACCAGTCGACTCCTGTAGGAGACCCTGACCAGACCACTCCTGTAGTAGACCCTGACCAGTTGACTCCTGTAGGAGACCCTGACCAGACCACTCCTGTAGGAGACCCTGACCACACCACTCCTGTAGGAGACCCTGACCAGACCACTCCTGTAGTAGACCCTGACCAGTCGACTCCTGTAGGAGACCTGACCAGACCACTCCTGTTGGAGACCCTGACCAGACCACTCCTGTTGGAGACCCTGATCAGACCACTCCTGTTGGTGACCCTGACCAGTCGACTCCTGTAGGAGACCCTGACCAGACCACTCCTGTAGTAGACCCTGACCAGACCACTCCTGTAGGAGACCCTGACCAGACCACTCCTGTAGTAGACCCTGACCAGTCGACTCCTGTAGGAGACCCTGACCAGACCACTCCTGTTGGAGACCCTGACCAGACCACTCCTGTTGGAGACCCTGACCAGTCGACTCCTGTAGGAGACCCTGACCAGACCACTCCCGTAGTAGACCCTGATCAGACCACTCCTGTTGGAGACCCTGACCAGTCGACTCCTGTAGGAGACCCTGACCAGACCACTCCTGTAGTAGACCCTGACCAGACCGCTTCTGTAGGAGACCCTGACCAGTCGACTCCTGTAGGAGACCCTGACCAGACCACTCATGTTGGAGACCAGTCGACTCCTGTAGGAGACCCTGACCAGACCACTCCTGTAGTAGACCCTGACCAGTCGACTCCTGTAGGAGACCCTGACCAGACCACTCCTGTAGGAGACCCTAACCACACCACTCCTGTAGGAGACCCTGACCAGTCGACTCCTGAAGGAGTCCCTGACCAGACCACTCCTGTTGGAGACCCTGACCAGACCACTCCTGTTGGAGACCCTGATCAGACCACTCCTGTTGGTGACCCTGACCAGTCGACTCCTGTAGGAGACCCTGACCAGACCACTCCTGTAGTAGACCCTGACCAGACCACTCCTGTAGGAGACCCTGACCAGACCACTCCTGTAGTAGACCCTGACCAGTCGACTCCTGTAGGAGACCCTGACCAGACCACTCCTGTTGGAGACCCTGACCAGACCACTCCTGTTGGAGACCCTGACCAGTCGACTCCTGTAGGAGACCCTGACCAGACCACTCCTGTAGTAGACCCTGACCAGACCACTCCTGTTGGAGACCCTGGCCAGTCGACTCCTGTAGGAGACCCTGACCAGACCACTCCTGTAGTAGACCCTGACCACACCGCTCCTGTAGGAGACCCTGACCAGTCGACTCCTGTAGGAGACCCTGACCAGACTACTCCTGTAGTAGACCCTGACCAGTCGACTCCTGTAGGAGACCCTGACCAGACCACTCCTGTAGGAGACCCTGACCACACCACTCCTGTAGGAGACCCTGACCAGTTGACTCCTGAAGGAGTCCCTGACCAGACCACTCCTGTTGGAGACCCTGACCAGACGACTCCTGTAGGAGACCCTGGCCACACCACTCCTGTAGGAGACCCTGACCAGTCGACTCCTGTAGGAGACCCTGACCAGACCACTCCTGTAGGAGACCCTGACCACACCACTCCTGTAGGAGACCCTGACCAGACCACTCCTGTAGGAGACCCTGACCAGTCGACTCCTGAAGGAGACCCTCACCAGTCGACTCCTGTAGGAGACCCTGACCAGACGACTCCTGGTTGATTATGGTTACACATAGTTACAGATAAAGGTGCGTACACACATACTGATATCATCATTACGCCCCAAACCCTATACTGTGACCACTCTTTAGAATCTTCTCTTCGAGACGACTCTAACGAGCGATCACAGTATAGGGTTTGGTGGAGAAATGAAGGAGCTATTCTTGAAAATGTTTAATGTACGGATCTTATCTGGAAGTCAGATGGAATACTATACGTTTACTATTTAACTGTTCGTCTGACAGGAAATTATGAAAAGGAATTACTTACCTGCAGTCTGGTTTCTATATAGCAGATTCCACATTGAGTAAATTTAAATCCATTTCTGCAACACCACGTAGCAAACATTAACCATTTACTTCATGAATATTCATGTCATAATTTAACAGCGTTATGAATATTAATTAGCTTAAATTTATAATGGAATATGAACACATAATTATTTGGCCATGTCAGAAACTGTAAAATCACATTTATAAAATTTCATAAGCTAACAGAGCAGACTTTCATTAGACTGCTCGCACGTCTGATTTGGGTCTACTCTGCGTGCAGAAGGTGTAACAATGTGTTTAACCAATTCCCTCATATTGACGACTCTGTAAAAGTCACCTGCTGAAACCATTGTGATAAATAGAGCATTTGCTCCTATATGAGCAAATGCTCTATTTATCACAATGGTTTCAATCTACAAAATTCTAAAAAAAATCCTTTTCTCTAGTTAATGCTCATTTTCGGTAGATTTATTCAAATAGGTTGTATCTAAAAATAGCCTATGAGGGAATGGATTAAAGTAGAACATTTCTTATGCGACCATTCATTTATTGAACACAGGAGTCTGAAAAGGCAGACAGTTGATTAATGCAGGATAAAGGTAGAGCAGAAAGCTCCAGTAGGAGCTTTCTGCATTACTTTCGAGTTGCATAAAGCTACCACATGCCTTTAGTGCCTTTAGAACGAGATATCTCAAAATGGTCGCTTAGGACATGTTCTACTGTGGAATGAAAATGATACCAGAGCTCCAGAAAAGATGCGTAAATTAAAACACATTTCCAAGAATAGCTTCTTTATTTCTCCTCGTAGCTGTATACTATGACCACTCTTTAGAATCGTCTCGAAGAGACGATTCTAAAGAGTGGTCACAGCATAGGGTTTGGTATAGAAATGACAGTTTTAGTAATTAGGTACGCACGCACCCTCATCTGTAGCTCTGACGTTATTACAACACACTATAAATTCTCGTTTCACACACATACATCCCCATCCTCCTTCTCTTGACTGTGTCGGAGTTTAAATTGCACTACAGATATACAGTGGAACCTACCTTAACCGGTCATCAAAAAAGAGGTCTAATGATGGGGTTTGTATGGTAGCTTAATGCCGGTCAATACTAATGCAGAAAGCTCCTATAAGAGCTTTCTGCATCATTTTTGCCCTGTATTAAGCCACCGTTTGCATTATTACGACTCCAATGTTCAATAAACGAATGAGCGCTTGGGACAGGTTCTACTGTTCTACCAACTCTGCCAGCCGTTATGAATGACTACTTATCCATTGCTCATCCTGTGTCAGTCTAACTGCTTCACTGCTTGTGGCGAATCTCTAACTTTTCAAACAATTCGCATCCTTTTGAGATGCCGATCAACTCGGTGTCTGATCAGGATCCAAACTGTTTGATGCTGTTATTATTGGTTTTAAAAACCAAACACGAATGACAACAATCAATTAAAATTTAAGCTGACGACAATACTGCAGACGACAATACTTGGCAACGAAATAGTTAAACGTTTAAGTGTATGAGTACTCTACTTTACCGATAATATGCTGAACAGACTCATTTTTGTCCACCTAGTGTTATAATATGCAACATAAAATCTCAACTAATATACAAACATAACGTTAGTTAACGAGTTGGATCAAGATGAGACGCAGAGTCACCCGGCGCCTCTTCTTGATCTAAACTGATTGCAAAAGTAATTACTCGTTCAACACTAGCGTACTAAAGGTGAACACTTTCTACGCTGGACTTTCAAATGGACTATTCCAAAGTTCAAGCAGGCCAGGCTTATGGTGAATATTTAGGATTTTTTAAAAATAAATTTGTACCATGACAAACAGTGCAGATCCTGGTGAAAGGGCACCTCTAGGAGCCATCTCATCTGGATCTACACCGTTAGCAAAGGACATTAGTGACTGGTGTCCCACACGGTAACAGTTAACCAAAAGGTCAAGTCTAGGCTGATAGATTGCCGACATCTGGGAATGTCATATAATCTATGTATTTATTTAAATTTATACTCTCCCTATTGTTCTAAATTTACACTTTACCTGTTCAATATTCATTAAAGAATAAATGTCATCTTGAATATTTGTTAGCTGTTGGGTTTTTTTCGATATTGTAAACTTTTCGAGGAAACATTTTGTTTTGACAAAATTTGTAGAATCAGATCTATATCATGTCATAAGCAATCAGAGCAGATCATGATCAGACGGCTCATAAAGGAGCCGTGTGATCTGGGTCTACTCTGAAAGAAAATGTGTGAAACGCGTTTAAATATGGAAAGGGCTAAACGTTGTAGGCATAAAACATTGCTTACAGCCCATTTTTCTATGTACAGTAAAATCCCACTAATACGACCACAAAAAATGGGCAAAATTCTGGGTGGCAGAGGCATGTGGTAGCTTAATGCAGAACTAAAGTTATGCAGAATAGGAGCTTTCTGCATAACTTTTGTCCTGCATAAAACAACCACCTGCTTTAAACGACGCTAGTGGTTGTTTATTAAGTGGTCGCATTAGCGGGGTTTTACTGTAGTATATTTATTGTCGGATAAATATTAACGATCTCTGAATACAACTGAATCCGTGGGAAACCTCCAAACCTTTCAATCCTTTAAGAGACGGAACACGTCGTCGTCGATTTTACGGAAAACATTGAACATAGATTTTACGACAGATTCCGAAAAAAGCGGACTTGGTTCCGTTGGCTTGCGTAGCAATCAAATTATACTCTAATAGTAACGATGGAGATAGATCAGAGTCTGCTATATTTGCTTATCATTTAATATAGATATGTTTCCACAGTTTCTAGCATAGCGATACATCCTCGTGCCATTGCATTATTGTAACAATTAATCTAATTATGTTTTATGAATGTTCGTGGATTAATAGGTTAAAACTGTCTTTAATTTCTAAGACTGCCACCACACAGCTTGTTTTCGAAGATTTGAAGATACAATAAGTGTCAAGGACACTGGATCAAGATTAGACGTCGAGTTAATCTGCATTTTTTTTTCAGGAAACCTTCTCATCATTTCGTTAACAGTCTGTCAAAGATTAACAAAAAAGCTTCACATAGCAAATTAACGAACAAAAAAACGACGTACAAATTTTACCGATATGAATTAATCTGTGTATACGTTCGGTATATGACTTCGGACTTTAACCCTTGAAATGTACCGTAGAACCTGTCTTAAGCAACCATAAAAAGAGGTCTAATTATAGGTCTGTAAGGCACGTGGTAGTTGATACAGGTCAAAAGTAATGGGAGCTCCTACAGTCATCTCTCCCAACTCAGATATTGGAACCTATCCATTTGTCAGTGTGAGGGGACACAGATATTGGAACCTATCCATTTGTCAGTGTGAGGGGACACAGGTATTGGAACCTATCCATTTGTCAGTGTGAGGGGACACAGATATTGGAACCTATTCATTTGTCAGTGTGAGGGGACACAGATATTGGAACCTATCCATTTGTCAGTGTGAGGGGACACAGATATTGGAATTTATCCATTTGTCAGTGTGAGGGGACACATATATTGGAATCTATCCATTTGTCAGTGTGAGGGGACACAGATATTGGAACCTATCCATTTGTCAGTGTGAGGGGACACAGATATTGGAACCTATCCATTTGTCAGTGTGAGGGGACACATATATTGGAACCTATCCAATTGTCACTGTGAGGGGACACAGATATTGGAATCTATCCATTTGTCAGTGTGAGGGGACACAGATATCGGAACCTATCCATTTGTCAGTGTGAGGGGACACAGATATTGGAACCTATCCATTTGTCACTGTGAGGGGACACAGATATTGGAATCTATCCATTTGTCAGTGTGAGGGGACACAGATATTGGAACCTATCCATTTGTCACTGTGAGGGGACACATATATTGGAACTTATCCATTTGTCAGTGTGATGGGACACAGATATTGGAATCTATCCATTTGTCAGTGTGAGGGGACACAGATATTGGAACCTATCCATTTGTCAGTGTGAGGGGACACAGATATTGGAACATATCCATTTGTCAGTGTGAGGGGACACAGATATTGGAACCTATCCATTTGTCAGTGTGAGGGGACACAGATATTGGAACATATCCATTTGTCAGTGTGAGGGGACACATATATTGGAACCTATCCAATTGTCACTGTGAGGGGACACAGATATTGGAACCTATCCATTTGTCAGTGTGAGGGGACACAGATATTGGAATTTATCCATTTGTCAGTGTGAGGGGACACATATATTGGAATCTATCCATTTGTCAGTGTGAGGGGACACAGATATTGGAACCTATCCATTTGTCAGTGTGAGGGGACACAGATATTGGAACCTATCCATTTGTCAGTGTGAGGGGACACATATATTGGAACCTATCCAATTGTCACTGTGAGGGGACACAGATATTGGAATCTATCCATTTGTCAGTGTGAGGGGACACAGATATCGGAACCTATCCATTTGTCAGTGTGAGGGGACACAGATATTGGAACCTATCCATTTGTCACTGTGAGGGGACACAGATATTGGAATCTATCCATTTGTCAGTGTGAGGGGACACAGATATTGGAACCTATCCATTTGTCACTGTGAGGGGACACATATATTGGAACTTATCCATTTGTCAGTGTGATGGGACACAGATATTGGAATCTATCCATTTGTCAGTGTGAGGGGACACAGATATTGGAACCTATCCATTTGTCAGTGTGAGGGGACACAGATATTGGAACATATCCATTTGTCAGTGTGAGGGGACATCGGAAACAAAACATATATTGGTATAAGACATGGGCATACATGGGTTCGGAAAGCAGTCTGGACCCTGATGACAGGGCAGCTACTCCTAGGTATGATCTGTGTCAATACTGTTTGCATGTGAAACATATATGGGAGTGTAGAGGGTAAAAGGTTAAACATGTCAACTAGTACATTATTTATAAATGAAATGATACAAAGTATAAAAGTTAAACCATTTGAATGAGGGGCATGCGTGCGCTAGCATTTGCAAAACAAACTTTAGACCCGGATCAGACGACTCCTAGACGAACCCTCTGATCAGGGTGTGCACTGTGTGTCATTCAAAACCAATGTGCATCTTAATACTCTTTCAAACTGAAAGGGCTCTACAGTTAAACAACGACGGGCCATTCCACTTTGAAAAGTCTGCATTTTCTGTCAGATATCATTGATAGATAAATACCCTAAACCCGTCTATTTCCTTGTTGAGGTAAACCCGTCCAGATGTTACTTTGGAACCCATTCATTTTTCATGTGGATAGGGGGGGAGCAAACAAAATAGTGTATGTAATATGCCGCTGACATTGATGGGTTCAGCAAATGGTGCAGACCTGGTCAGAGGGCTCCATGAGGAGTCCATTAATCTGGGTCTACACTGTTTGTCTATGTCCTTTTTAAAGGAGACTTGGCATTGTTAGAGTAAAGTTCCTTAGTGGAGACTTTGTGATTGGCTTTTTAAACAGTTTGTATACGAGGGGTGTTTAATACGTCTCGAAATCTATATTTATCAGTGGTTCAGATAAGATGCGTAAATCTAAACATTTTCAAGAATGGCTCCTTTATTTCTCCACCAAACCCTATACTTTGACCACTCTTTAGAATCGCCTCTTCGAGACGATTCTAAAGAGTGGTCACTGTTTAGGATTTGGTGCAGAAAGAAGAGACGATTCTAAAGAGTGGTCACTGTATAGGATTTGGTGGAGAAACGACGATTTTGGTATTTAGTCTGTAGCTATGTTTAAAACATGTATCAATTCAATTCGGAGTTAAATACGTACAGTAGAGTCTCGCTGATGCGACCACATATCATATGAGATGCCGAGTAACTCGGTATCAAATCAGGATCTAAACTGATTTACACTTGGATTGCCTGTTTGCAGGTTTGTCAAAAAGTAAAAGATCGTGTTTTAATACAAATTAACCCAGCTATAAAAAGTATAGATTCAGGTATATCAATAAACATAAACAGGAACCGTTCCAAAAGGATAGTCCTGCATTGCTTTCATTCTGCATTGAGCAGGCATCTTTTACATGACTGAGACAACTTTGATGCATGTTCGAAAAGAGTAGATCCCGAGAAAACGGTTCTTGCTAATGAAATAATACAAACCTGACTCTACAGTTTCTGGAATAGCCAAAACCCACGTGTTTATATTCAGCTAATAAATAGTCATGGCATTATCATTTATAACATAAATATTTATCAGGTAATATATTAAATACATACATCTGTGTTTATTCAATCAGAAGCCGGTTTTACTGTTACTGCCATTACGAACAGTGTAAACCTATATCAGAAGCACGCGTTAACCTGTTACCTCATTGGCTAATTTTAGATCCAACCTCTTTTGAATAAATCTACCGAAAAGTAGTACATTGTATTGACTAGAGAAAAGGAACCATTTAGAATTTTGTAGTTTGAAACCATTGTGATAAATATGAGGGAATGGGTTAATATGTTTAGAGTCTGCACCATTTCAATTTAACAAAAGCTTACCCAGCTTTGCTGAAGTGTCTGGAAAACAGAACAGATCATCTTCGTCTACAGTGTTGTTGATGCTTATTAGAAATCCTATAGCAGTGTCCCTGGTGCTCATCTTACTACAGATACTACGGTTGAAATTACCGTAAGCTCTAACAAAGCACGCTCACACAAGAAATTTCTGATACATTGAATTGGCTTAAACTGTTGCAGTCTAGAGCAGTATGATTCCGCTATCCTAAAGCAGTAGTGATTGTCGTCAACTAGGACTTACGATAGTTCCCGTTGCAGGAAGATGGCCTTTATTGTTGCTCTGTTGAGCATATGCTACGTTCCGCTATTTAAATGTAGCAGTGGATGTCATCAACTAGGACTTAAGATAATTTCTGTTGCAGGAAGTTGGACTTAGTTGTTGCTCTCTAGAACGAGTGATAATGTCCGATATCCGAAAGCAGTAGTGATTATCGAAATTTAGGACTTATGATAATATTGGTCGTACAGTATTTAGTAAGATGATCGCCTGGCGTTTTCAAATCGCTTTCAAAAGTTTTTTTTATATATGTATTCATATACATGTACGTTCATTTGAATAGAAATGTTCAGATCTATTGACCCTGAATTTATAATTATACTGTAAAACCCCTCCAAACCGGAACTCTAGTAGAGAAGTTATATACTTTTAGGCAGGTGGCTGCTTAATGCAGCGGGAAAGTCGTGTAGATAGCTCCTTGAAGAGCTTTCTGCATGACTCTCGCCCTGCATTAAGCTGCCTTCTTTTTTCAGGACCGATATCTATATACATGTATATTAAATTTAACGTCCAGTTTAGAGGGGCTTTACCGTAGATTTATTTGTAAAGAGGATAACATACAAAATACCCACGGTATTTGGTTAGTATTGAACGTGACCCGTCCATGAATATTTAAGATTGTAAAAAATAATGACGTCATGAAAATTAATTAGGTTAACTGTTATAATAGCACATAGACACATGAAGTTTTGGCCATGGCAGAAAGTGTAGAATCATATCTATAGTACAGTAAACCCTCTCTTAACCGGACATTAAATTTAGTATAAATATCGGTCTTGGAGACAGGTGACAGCTTAATGCAGGGTGGGAGTCATGCAGAAAGCTCCTAGAGGAGCTTTCTGCATGACTTTCAACCTGCATTAAGCAGTCACCTGCCTTAAATATCTAAATTCTTCTCTACTAGAATTCCGGTTAAGAGAGGTTTTACTGTATATATCATAAGCAAACAGGACAGACCTACGGGAGCCGGTTGATCTGGGTCTACTCTATTTGTATAGGCGCAGAAAAGCGTATTTATAGAATAATGGGTTGAAATGGCATAGATCAACAGCGTAGACCCATATCAGAGGGTTCCTTCTGGGTCAGGGTCTGCACTTTTTCTGAACCCATCTATGCCAATGACCAATACATGTACAAGTAAATACTGTTATTTGCTGCCCCCTCAGCATGCAAAGTGGATGGGTTCCAGAGTAAGATTTTGACGGATTTACCCTAAATCATATGGGGAAAATTGGTTCAGAACATTTGATGTCTAATTTCTAAACTTAACGGGGATATGCAAATTAGATTGAGCTAACAGAGGTTCGAGTTATCCTATTTCTAATCTTGACAATTATCGAGTGCACAGCTTAATGCAGGTCTAAAGTAATACTGATAGCTCCTATTGGACTTTTCAGCATTATATTAGACCTGCATTAAGCTGTCACATGTGTTTCTAGACATCAATAGTGATTCATTGTAAAGTTCGAGTTATCCGAGTTCGAGATATCAAAGTTCAATTGTAATTCTATGAAGCTTTAACCCTTTCGGCGCCAAATTTCTAATTGTCGTCTGCAATCCAAGTTTGTTAAATCATTCAGTAAAATAAGGAAATGAGATAAATAAATGCAAATTTCAAAGGAATAAAGCACATATATAGAACTAGAGATTGAGACAAATAGTGAAGTCCCTGATCAGACGCCGCCTTGAAAAGGCGGCGTCTGATCTGGGACTGCACTATTTGTCGTGGTGGATTTACTCGACTGTGGCGGTGAAAGGGTTAAAGATAGGGCGTGCATGTAATTAAAATTGTAACTTACAAAATGTTTGAGGCAGACATCGTTTTAGAACATAACAACATACTTAACCATTTACTTGTAAGTATTCATGTTAGAAATATTTACGTTATGAATACTAATAGACTAGATGTTTTATAATGTAATTTACGGATCATTTAAGTTTTGGTCATTTAAAAAGCTTGTGTATCAGTTCTGTATTATTTCATAAAGCAACAGAGCAGACTCTAAACAGACAGCTCATAGAAGTTGTCTGATCTGAATCTGCTCTGTTAGGACACGAGTATAGTAAATCTAGCCTAAAATTATGTATATCATTTTGAAGCTTGTTGCTATGGAAACCACGATTTCCACCAGAATGTTTTTGGAAATGTTCTGCCACCCTTCTAAAACCGTTCGGTAAAGTGTTAATATAACATATGTTAAATATGGAGTTATTGTAAATCAGGTAACAAAATCGGCAAAAATCAGGCTTTTTGTCCCCTACTATAAAGGTTAAGTAAATGATGACACTATGATGTAGCACTTACAAATGTGTCTATATGTATATGTTCGATAGAGGAAGCCGTTTTAAGAGTTCATTTCCTTCTCTCAAATAGATGTATACAATGTAGCGTCTGGCGACTTCTTTCAAAGAAGATAATTACCGGTACATACAAACATTTACTATCATACAGCAGAACGTGTTTTAAGCGGCCATAAAAAAATAGGTCTAATCGGAGGTCTGCAAGGCAGGTGTTAGCTCAATGCAGGTCAAAAGTAATGCAGGAAGCTCCATTTGACCTGCATTAAGCAATCAGGTGCCATTTAGGTCTCCTGTGTTCAATGAATTAATGGCTGCCTAGAACAGGTTCTACTGTATAATTATGTAATGTATAGGTTGATACAGCTGTGTGTCTCTAAAGCGATCATATACAGTAAAACTCCTCTAATGCGACCACCAAAAGGGCCATAATTCTGGGTGGCAGAGGCAGGTGGTAGCTTAATGCAGGACGAAATTTATGCAGAAATCTCCTGTATTTCGTCCTGCATTAAGCAACCACCTGCTTAAAATGACGACAGTGGCTGTTTATTATACGTGGTCGCAATAGCGGGGTTTTACTGTATGTATCGTTAAAAGTTGCCCCAGAGATTATAAAACTTTTTGCTTGAGTTTGAGACCAATGATATACTTGGGAATACTCTCAGACTCAGTTACAGGAGTTTTATAACCATGGACCCAGATAACGGCTTCATGCAGGACTAAAGTAATGCTGACAGTCCCGATATGTGACAGTTTCACTTACTTCCGATTCATTCAAGCTTTTGAGAAACTATTGACAGAGTGCCAAACAGTCTGAGTCCTGGTGAGAGGCCAAGGTATTCGTCGTCTCACCTGGTTCCAAACTGTTTTGAATATGTCAATTAAGTTGCGCGTACCATTCAAAGGGTTGATGTGGTAAAAGAAAGGGAACAAATACTAGAATATACCACTGATTAATCAATGAACGAACGAACGAATGAATGAATAAATGAATGAAGTACTTTATTTAAGGAGGGTAGCTCAATTAGTCATAATGAATAATCTACCTTGAGGCTCTCAAACAAAACGATTCCTACAAAATACAAAATAGTAAACGATAGATCTATTAATAAGCACAAAAAATCAATTTTCAGAAATTAACTCTTTGCACGCTGGGTAATGTTGCGTCTATATAATTAATAACGATTATATGCTTTAATTTGCAGAGATTATTCAAGGTTACCCATTTGGATCCTCGTGAAAATCCAGGTACCTGTATCCCTCCAACAACTATTGCCTCCTGTATCCCTCCAACAACTATTGCATCCAAAATGTTGCAGCTCGTATCATTACCAGGACATCTCGTTTTGACCACATAACACCAGTGTTTAAGGAACTTCACTGGCTCCCAGTGGAACACCGGATTGACTTTAAACGTTTGACTCACACCTATAAAGCATTGAATGACAAATCTCCAAGTTACATCACAAACATGTTAAAGATATATAAACCACAGCGTGATTTAAGATCAAAAAATGACTTCATGGCCCTCGTGATACCAAAATCCCGTACAGTTACCTATGGTGATCGTAGCTTTGCAAAGGCGGCTCCTAAATTGTGGAATGAACTACCGGTGGGAATACGGAAGTCAGCTTCACTTGAGTCTTTTAAAAGAACTCTTAAAACTCATTTCTTTTTAAAGATATACGGTGGCTGATGTATATTTTAAACCCAAATGGCTGTTGCATGTTTTAACTCAGCTACATTTGAATCTTTTAAAAGATCTCGTAAAATCGTTCCTTTTTAAAGTATTATGGTGGCTGACATATATTTTAGGCCCAAACAGCGGTTGCATGTTTTAACTATAGAAATAGTATGCCATCAACATTGCTTTATTCTCTTATCATAATTGTTTTATACCTTATTAGGCATATGAATTTTAAATTTTGAGTTATGCGATGTTCTTTTTATATCTTAGAAATACACTGCTAATGTTTTTGTTTTGTTTATTATGCTTTTATTTCTATTGCATATCTTATATTTTCTTTAATTTCTGCTTTAGTATGTATAAATGTTTTAATTGTAAAGCAGTTTTGAACGTATTTAGATATGAAAAGAGTGCTATATAAATATGGTATAATAATAATTTGTTAGTATTGCTGATTTTATCAAACCTGTACATATATATATATCCAACAACTATCAAGTATTGCTGATTGACGTGTATCAAGTTTGCCACTGTCTTAAAACTACATTATTTTTTATCATTTATCGTTGAGCGTTGTCAATATGTCATTTTCCAATAAATACAATATTTTATCACATAATCTGTCTTGTGGGAGTGCCGTAACTGGGTGTCGTAAATCATGGAAATGCACTGGTACATTTTGAATGCAAATTATCAATCGCTAGCCAATCGTAGCGCCCATTTAAGCGTTAGCCAATCGCAGCGCTCCATGTGCGTCGTCCGTTGTATCACTACGTTGTTTGTAAAGAATAGCCGAAACAGCCATCAGCTTTAGCCTGTTTCATTTTCTATGTCAATTTAAGGCTTATGCGATAAAAAGAATCTTACATTCGTGTCCATTACAAATTGTTTTCATGAAACTCGTTAACTATTATAAATATATACTATATTACTATAGTAAACTCGTTTCATAAAAACAATTTGTAACGAACACTCATGTAAAGTATCTAGTTCTACTTTCAGTCCGAATGACCGCTCAGCCGACTGTACATTTACTCCCATGGTAATTGAGTCATTGGCCTACAGTATTGATCACTGCTAACATATGGCGCAATCATGCAGCCGCAGTACCGGCGAGTGACCCTCACACGTACCCATTTTTTACCCAAGATGGAGAGGATGTGCGGGTGGTAGACACGGAATAACGTCTCTGATAGTTCCAGGAGGGACCGGGATTTGACAGTCAATCGCGTTACCACTAGACCACCGCCACCTACAAATATGTAAGATCCTCTATGTATTAGGTATCGCTGATACTAATATTATCACTTTCCAACAGCTAGAGTGTTGTTTTAAGTATTGCTGATCTGTATCAACACTATGACTTCCAAACAACTACAGTAAAACCCCTCTAATGCGACCACATAATGTATAAACATGGGTGTCTTATTGCATGGCAAAAGTAATGCAGAAATCTCCTAGGAGCTTCTGATTTACGTTCAGCCTGCTTTAAGCTACCATCTGCTAGTATATAGGACATATTTCTTGTAGCGCACATTCATGGCTGTATAAAGCGAAACTTTCTTCTTGAATGTAGGAATGCATGCGTTAAAATTAGTATCTATGGAGTAAAGAGTTAAAAGTGATAAGTAATCAAAACTCATGTAAGATTTATTTATTTCACCTTTTCTCATTGATTTATTTCATGGTCGAATCCAGCTCGATGGTTTCAATCAATTAATCCTCAAAATCGTCAGATGTTGGTTTGTAAGACACCTGTCTGCCAGAACCAAAGTACCAAAAACAGTCCATAGGATTTCCATGGGAAGACCCTGGACCAACCCATGTCTGTCAACTGTGACAATTCTACCATCAGTGAACAAGTGCAGTTTGTACAAAGAGAATATTTCCAACGGATTAACAATGTCAATGGCTTTCCTTTGTTCAGCGAGATTTCCTACTCGGACAGTATCGCCTACGTTTAATTCCGTATTTGATTCATTTCTGCCTGATTATTGTTTTCTTTGAAAACATAAAAGTGTAAAACAGTCAAATGTTTTGATCTGAAAGTTGTTTTGACAGATCGTGAAAGGTCCAAATTCAAGGGAAGCAACTCAAATTGAAATTATGAAACAATTCTGTAAAAGTTACCCCACTTGTATTGATTCGCCTTAATCGCGCGTATGAATATACCAGACAATTAGTGTTCTAGTACTTCTATTATTAGTAACTCGGTTATCAAATACATCTGAGAAGCGAGAAAACACTGTCACTCTCCAACAACTACAACGTTTTGCTCAGTGCTGTTGATCTGTGTCATTACCGTCACTCCCCATACACTACAGTATTTTTTCAGTGCTGCTGAAATAAGTCAACACTGTCACTCCCCTCCAAATATATTATTTCGGGGGATTTGTGACCGCCAGCACTAACCCTTTGCTTGTCGTCGAATGACTATTTCCACTTTGTCACTCTCCGACACCCTCAGTGTTTGTTCAGTGTTGCTGGTAGATGTCAACACTGCCTCTCTAACAAGTACAGTAAAACCCCGCTAATGCGACCACCTAAAAGAGGTATAATTATGGATGCTAGATGCAGGTGGTAGCTTAATGCAGGACAAAAGTAATGCAGAAAGCTCCTAGAGGAGCTTTCTGCATTACTTGTGTCCTGCATTAAGCAACCACCTGTTTATAAAGACATCCATGTTTATTCATTAAGTGGTCGCTTTAGAGGGGTTCTACTGTATATTGTTTTGTTACGTATAGGTGATGTGTTTCCAGACCATCACTTTCCGACAACTATAGGATTGTATAATATAGTATTGTTGATCTGTGTCAAAACCATCACTCCCAACAAATACAGTCATTGTTTTGTCACGAATAAATAGGTGATCAGTTTCCACACTATCACTCTTCAACCACGAAGTCTGATGTGAATATTCACAGAGTAAAGCGTTAATCATTTCCCTGTTCTATGTTTATTACAACTTTCAATACCTGTAATATAGCGTTTGTGATCATAACGACACCATAACTTCTGTTCTTAACTTTATTTCTCAAACCTAGATATATGTGAAACTGGCAGCATCTCCCCGACTCATCAAACCCAGACCCTTGGCCACTCTCCAGCCACTCTCCAGCCGGTCTCTCTGGCGGTCTCCTTTAAGCTAGAATTTAGCTCTATATTTATACAGTTAGTGAACCAAAAAATGTTAACCAAATTGTATAATCGGCCTTTAGTTTATAACAGACGATTCACTTTAAATGGTCATTCATTTCCTCTTCAATGGCCTTTAACCCTTAACTCTTAACCTGCTGCCAATCTCCATATTTGCATGGCAATATTACATACCTACTGAATATTCATGGACAAAATAGTTATAATGAAATATAGTAGGTGGAACGTTGTAATCATTCCATAAACTAAATACATAGATCTATTAAATTCCATTAACAAACAGAGCAGACCTTGATCATACGGGTCCTATAGGAGCCGTCTAATCTGGGTCTACTCCGTTTGCAGATGCGTAAAAACACATCTACATGAGGGAAAGGGTTAACCCTTTTCCTTATGACTATTTGTACAATGATTCTGAAGTTATGATTACAAATAAACCAGGGAGATTTTGACATTTTCAGAACAAGTAGAAATAGATATATATATCATATTATAACAGAGCAGAGTCTGTTAAGCGGTTAAAATCGGAACCGTCTGTTTTGAGTCTACCTTGTTTGCAAAGGCGAGAAAATAAATATGTCTCGGTGATGTAAAGGAGAATATATGATATGCGCTACCTATGTGCACAATAAATTTTGAAAGTCTTTTAAATATTTTAGAACATTGTAAACAGAGTTGCGCTAACGACTGCAAGCAGTTTGTGTTCACATGAGATACTGCATAAACTCGGTGTCTGTTCAGGATCAAAAGCCAACAGATATGATGCCTAAATTAAAATACTTTCAAGAACAACTCTTCAATTTCTCTACCAAACCCATAGACTTTGGTTAAGAAAAATGACGATTTTTAGGGTTTCGGCTTTTGCCGAAATCCTAATAAAATGGATTGCGACTCAAACTATGGCGGAAAACCCTATTGCACGAGCGCTACCTAGCGGGAATCCCCCTAAGAGAATACGCGCATGTGCAGTGCTTGGCTTACAATCCGGTTCCGGAATCTTACTAAATATTTATAATGAAATATGGAAGGTGGATCCATTAGCAACAGAGCAGACCCTGAATCTATGGGAGCGAGCTGTCTGATCTGGGTCGAATCTATTTGCAGATGCATGAAAACAAGTTTATATGGGGAAATTAAGGGTTAAATAGACTTCTGTTCTGTACGTTCTTTACAGTATAAAGGTTACAGCGCACTGGTGGTCAGTAGTGCAGGGCAACTGTTACATCATGCTAAAATCTCTAGAGGTCATACGCTTAACTCTTTGCACGCTAGCGGCGAAACTGTGATTACCTATGCAAACAGTTTGGATCCAGATGAGAGGCCACATAATTCTGCGTCTCATCATGATCCAAACTGTTTGTCATCTTGATCATGTTTTTGCATAAAATGAAAGAAAGTTTATTGAAGAATTGACGCAGACGTCAATTGTTGTAAACGAAACATCACTCAGCATTGTAAGGATTAAGCAAGCTGTAATCTAAAGTTGCAAAAATGTTTCCAAGCTGACTTATTCAGCTGTACAAACTGGTAGAGGTGCTAGAACACTAAACAAGATACAATATACAAATCTTTATTCGGCATAAAATAGCATAAGCATATTCATAGCCATCAATATATATGAACAAATAAATATCTACATACGTAAAGAGCAATGACATGGAAAGTTATATTCTTCATTCAGTCAAATTTACAGAGAAGTATAGACTGATTAGGGTTATGGTAAATTAAATAAATGAATGTATTTTCTTATTTTGGGTATATGAATGATGCGGCAGAGATTACGAATTTTTTAGTTTTCTAATTTTCACTTCTAAGTTTGGATGCATTGTAAATAAATTTCGAGAGATTACGGATAATTCTTGGTGAGTTAGATGACATCAAATTTTTAAATTTGTGAGTATTTGGCCACCGACAGAAGTTATGTGAAAAATAGTGTCGTCGTAATTCATTGAATTTCGGACATACTAAGAGGAAGTGGTACTCGTCTTCTATCATGTATATTATCTTTACAAGTGTATTATTTTCAGATTGAATCATTTTTATCCAAAATTTTATTATTAAGATTTTTCGGCGTATCTTCATAGGATATCTACCAAGCTCTCCATACAAACCATCAAGATTAGTACTTTTTCGAACACATAATACCTTTCTCAGAAATTTACAGTGTATTAGTTCCGTGGTATCCGAAAATTTCGGATCCGTAATTAAGTATAGATCCTACTAGGCTGTCAAAAAGTTTACACTTATCTGTTATAACTAGATCTAACTGGTTAACAATTATAAATAAATTGTGCGTAGCAAATAAGGAGTGTTCGGCTAATTTTTTCTGTGTTCGGAACCAATTTCAGTTTTTGAACATGTTTATACCGAGGTATTTAAAGGATTCTACTAAATCTAGTTTCATATTATTATAATAAAAATCGTATTTTGTAGGTCGCCCTTTCTCGAATATCATGATTTTTGTTTTCTTTGTATTTACCTTTAGTCCCCAAGAGTTGCAATACATTTGTAGATCGTTAAGTAAGGATTGTAGAGCCTGTGGGGTATGTGCAAAAAGTACCGCATCATCAGCAAATGATGAATAATTTTACGTCATCAATAGTGAATAAGCCATCGATATTACTATTTAGGCGTGTCAATATGTCATTTACGAAAAATAAAAACATGATGGTAGAGCACTGGTCCCCTTGTTTTACACCGATGTTTGATTCGAAAAATGATGATGTTTCAGTATTATATCTAACACATGCCTTAACTACCCTGTACATACTTTTAAGTGCTGTTACCAGTTTCGAGCTTATATTTTCTGTAAGTTCTATCAATTTTGTCAAAACACTTTTCAAAATCTATAAAGGCACAATATAATTTCATTTTATTTGCCAGGGTATTTGCAATTATGGAGTGTAATACAAAGATGCAATCGATCGTGGACTTGCCTTTTTGGAAGCCGAATTGGTTTTTAATTATTTTATCATGTTTTTGGCTCCATTTTGTGAGTCTATTTAAAATGATTTGTGAGTATATTTTTGAAAGAATATTTATTAGTGTTATACCTCTATAATTTTTTGGATCTTCTATGTCGCCTCCTTTGAATACTGGGCAAATGATTGCTTCGCCGAAGCAGTTTGGGTACTCTCCCTTTGAAAGCAATCGGTTAAAAAGGTTAAGCATAAATTGGGAGGTCTCTTCAAATGAATATTTATAAATTTCAGCACATATATTATCTAGTCCACTACTCTTGTTGTTATTTTGAGAGAATACAGCGTCCCTTAATTCAGGTATAGTTATATCTTTGTCTAAATCATCATCAAAAATGTGTTCATTTAAAGAATCATTGTTATTATTGTTGTTGTTGTTGTCCCTGTTGTTATCGTTGTTGTTACTGTTAATGCCATTGTTATCGGTGGTGTTGTCGGCGTCTTCGTTGTTATCATTTTCGCAACTATACAAGTTCTTGAAGTGTTCATATAAATCAGTTATATTAAGATTTTTTGCTTGTCTCTGTTTGTTCGTATACTGCTGTTTAATTCTATTCCAGAATTGTTTTGGGTTAGATTTACCTAAACGTGATAAATTATTTTTTTCATTTCTTATGTATTTATTTTTTGAAGTACGTTTTGTTTTATTGTAGCATGACTTTGCTTCTAAGAAATTGTTACGTAGTGTTTCATTTGCTTTATTCCTATTGAATGCATTTCTTGCTTTATTAAACTGTTTCCTAGCAGTATAACAGTATGTGTTAAACCATTGCTTTTTATTTTGATTTCCTTTCGTTTTCTGTTGTTTAAAAAAGCCAACTGTGTGTCCGAATACCTTCGTGGAACAATCGTGTAAAATCGATACAAACTTATTTGTTATATCTTCGATACAGTCGCTATGGTGTAATTTTTCAGTACACGTAACAAATTCATTTCGGTTTAGTGCCAGGGTAAGTTTAAATTCCTCTACTTTACTTTCATCAAATGCGATAAATGTTTTTTGGTTTATTGAATTTATGGTATCATGTGCTAATGGTGTATTTTTCTTTTCGAATGAAAATGCTAGACCAGAGTGATCAGAAAATTATGTTGGGTTTAAAACTTCAAAGTGTGTAACATCGTTCCGATCGTTTGCATGCAATAACAAATAATCTACCACGCTTGAGCCTTTACCTGAATGGAATGTATAATCCCCAATACCTAGATCGCTATGCAGGCGACCGTTACCTATAACAAAAGACGTCGACTGACAAAGCTCGATCAAGCGTTTACCATACCTATCGAGCACGTGATCTCTTGAGGCACGTGGTGGGATGTAAACAGAGTTTGACAGTTGGTTGTCATGATCAATATATATGTCATATTCAATAAAATATTTGATATCTGAGGATCGGCTATTAAGATCTCCTGTCACAAAACATTTTCCTAAACTTTTGTATTAAACTTATAAACATTTCCTTCATATAAATGTTTTTCACGCGTTTGTAAACAGAGTAGACCCAGATCTGATGACTCCTATAGGAGTCGTCTGATCAGGATATGCTCTGTTGGCTAATGGAATTTGAAAGATCATTTTCTTTCCTTTCTTAAATGGCTACTCATTTCCACTTTTCATGTTTCATATAATGAAACATGAAAAGTGGAAATAAGTAGCCATTATTTTGTTCATGAATATTCAGTAGGTATTGAAATTGGAATAAACATAGAACAGGAATCAAGTTTCTTACATGGGTCCGTTCCATTTGCGCTCTGTGTCTATATACATGTACTTTTTTAAACTATTGTTTTTGTTGATTTAATTATTGTTCAAATTCTCAGGGAATTTTTTATAGTCAGTTTGAACTGTGCAGTAATTCCTTTTGAAACAAACTAAGTTTTCAAATATTATGCAGGTTATCGTGACCTAATTGCCAGTTGTACATTGTGTGTGTCGGTCTTTGATCAGGATCCTAGATGTTTGACAATTTTAAAATACAGCTATGCAAATCATAGACTAAATGAATCTAAATAGTTATATATGCAATACAAAAAATAATGAGCAGGTGACAATTTTAAATTGAACATGGTACTTTCGAATTCATAGTTGTCCTAGCACAAAGTCTGGATCCTGCCTCTAAGTTTCATCGAAATGCATACTATTGACACAAGGACTGTATGTTAATATAGCATAATGCTTTAAAAAGTCCATAACAAGTTTCAAGAGGCATGCTTATGTTTTCTAGTTTGTATATATAGGCTACTCTTTCTTTCTTTTTTTCTTTACTTTCTTAAATAGCTACTAATTGCCACTTTTCATATTTCATTGTAACTATTTTGTCCATAAATATTCAGTAGGTATTGAAATTTGGAATAAACATAGAACAGGGAAAGGGTTAAGGAAATTAGGGTTTTTATAAATCAGACATTTCTTGCATATGTTTGGTACTGACCAAGTAATGGTCAGAATCATCCGGGGTCCAGTCTAGACCTACAGTGCTCTCATTCAACGATAATGGTGAAATCGTAAATCTTATTATGCTAAGCACGACTTGACTTGACCCTTACTTTCAAATAACGGAGTGATAGTTCTTTACTACATAAACTATCAATTTTGGCTCTATTGGCACAAAGTGGCAAGATGAGCTATTGGAATCGCCCTGTATGTGACATGTTCATAAAACAATTCTTTAAATGTCTTCCAAACTACTGACATGATTTTCAGAAAAATCCACAGCAAACAATCAATATGATATATATTATGTCCGAAACCTTCAGTACTGTCAGTACTTTGATATTATCTAATAATAATATTATCGTAAAACTCATCTAATCCGACCACCTAAAATAGGTAAAATTCTGGGTGCTAGATGCAGGCGGTAGCTTAATGCAGGACAAAAGTAATGCAGACAAAACTGCAGCATAGAACCCCTCTGATGCGACCACTTAATGGATAAACATAGATGTCGTTATAAGCAGGTGGTTGCTTAATGCATGTCCTGCATTAAGCTACCACCTGCCTCTGCCACCAAGAATTATACCTCTTTTAGGTGGTCGCATTAGAGGGGTTTACTGTACTAATAATAATGACTTTGTTTTATTAATTTACGTGGATTACATATATTTGAGCAGGCACATTTATCTGTAGCTCTGTATGGAGACGACAGTTAACTGAACATGCAAACGAAACGCAGCAAACGAGTACAGTGTCATTTGCAAACTGTGAATACCAAGATCACACGAGTCCAAGAGGAGCCCTCTGATCAGAGTCGGCTATGTTTGTCATTCAAAATCCTCCAGCAACTTTAAGTCTTTCATACTAATTCAATTCTGATCTTTGTATATCCAGGGTTACATGTATACAGAAGAATCTGTCATAAGCGACCATTAAACAGAAGTCTAATTATGGATATGAAAGGCAAGTGGTAGCCTAATGCAGGATAAAAAGGGTAATGCAGAAAGCTCCAATAAGTATAAGCTTTCTGTATTACTTTTGCCCTGCATTGAGCAACTAGCTGCTGCTTAAAACCCCTACGTTCATTAAATGAATGATCACTTCAGACATGTTCTACTCTATACCCTTTATCAGCTGTCCGTATTTATTCTCAGGCTAACCCTTTCACCGCCAATGTCGCCTTTATGCACCACGACAAATAGTGCAGTCCAAGATCAGACGCCGCCTTTTCAAGGCGACGTCTGATCAGGGGCTTCACTTTTTGTCTCAATCTCTTTTTTCTATACCTGTGCTTTATTCCTTTTAAATTTGCATTTTATCTCATTTCCTTATTGTACGAGATTTAACAAAATTGGATTGCAGACGACAATTAGAAATTTGGCGCCAAAAGAGTTAAACCATTTCCCCCATACAAACTTGTTTTCATGCATTTGCAAACACAGTAGACCCCGATCAGACGACTCCTAGAGGAGGACCAGGGTCTGCTCTGTTTTGTAATAAATCTGTATGAGTATTATGTATATATCTATCGCTTGACTGTTGAGGTTATAATAATCACAGGAAAACAAGTGTCCGTTCAAAGTATAACTTTTAATAAATGTTAATTCTTATTTCTAATTTCAATATTGTGATGTTACCCGCTCAAAGATCTTACAAGAACTCCCTCGTGGTCTCACATATTCCCACCACACTCTTAGGCTTCCAGATCATTCCATTCCAAGAAAAATGGTAATACATAACTTACTCTTAAACATCAAAGAAGAGATATCAATCACCGACTGGATGACCGACACATGCCTGTTGGTCAACCCCTCAGATTTTGCTCCTATATGGGCTTCTACAGTTTCAAAGAATCTTCATTAGCTAACTAATTATACTCATTCACACAGTTCTCACTCTCTCTCTCTCCCAACTTCCTGAACTTTCATCCACCCATATGTTAACCCATTCCCTCATATTGACGACTTTTGACGACTCTGTAAAACTCACTTTGTGAAACCATTGTGATAAATAGAGCATTTGCTTCTTAAATGTTTCATTTTCTCTAATTAATGCTCCTTTTCGGTAGATTAATTCAAAGAGGTTGTATCTTAAAATAGCCTATGAGGGAATGGGTTAAGTAACATACTGTTCGGACCCCGATCACATACATACAACATCCCCCTCGAAAAAAAATAAACACGCTGCATCGCAAATTTCTCACACTCCTCTCATCGAAAATATGAAAATGCAAATAAACAAACATGTATATGTAAAATCTACAATCAAATGCAATAAATGATTTGTTCATTTGAAAGTATATTCATTCAATAATTACTCTATAAGTATCTGATAAACTCAGTGTGCATTTACTTCTACAGACAATTAGTATAATCCAACCATAATCTTATCATGTAAGAAAACTTTGGTCAAAGCATACTAATTAAACAAGTAAAAGAAGTTAAATAAACACAAATTTCATCAATTTATCTCTTGTGTAAGATAAAGGGAATATATGTACATACAACATCACGGCATAAATATTTATACTTAATAAACCAGCATTGTGGATAGTCATTGTATTGCTCATTATAACTAGCTGTATTCATTCAGAAAGATAGCTACACAAATCAGCAGATATTACAGTGCTCCCTCTACAACGGCACCCTTTGGGATACGAATATTGTATGTGTTGTTCAGAGGGAGTTGTTATAGGGAGGGAAAATCAAACATAATTAGCTTGTTTGCAGATCCCCAGATAAGGTTATTTCGAGAACTAAAACCGTTATGCCTCCATCAAATCCTATGTTGTGACCACTCTTAAGAATCATCACAAAGTGACGATTCTAAAGAGTGGTCACAACATAAGGTTTGTTGGAGGCATAAAGAAAACACGATGGAAAAAGGTTGTTTCTGGAGTCTTGTTGTTTCGGAAACAGCGACATGCGTTGTTGTAAGGAGGGAATCGTTATTGAGAGGGCCGTTGTAGAGAGGGAGCACTGTATTATGTTTCACAATAATTTCTTTCCTTTGTGTGCGGAAAGAGGCATGATTGACAAACTTTAGCTTCAATGACTTGCCATCTGTACCTAGCAACTCCTGCAAAGTACTACCATTGGGTAACTGTATCTCACCTGTGACCCTCTCATTTACATAAGGGAAAAATGGATCAGTTTCATCAGGGTTTTCAAACTCTATCCCAGAACTATACTTTGCATTAAAACGAGAAAGAGCGTCTGCTACAACCATTTGTTCAGCAGCCTTGTATTGGATTTCAATATCAAACTCTTGTAAAATGGCCAACCAGCGCTCAAAAATTGCACCTTTCAGACTTTTCTGAAACAAGGGTTTTAATGCCTGATGGTCACATTCTACTGTAAAGTGCCTACCACGTAGGTAAGATGCACAATCTAATATACTTGTAACCATACCAAGTAATTCTGATTTTGTGGGTCCATATGATTGTTGCCATTTCGAGAGTGATTTGGAACCAAACCGGACGACTTTGAAAGCATCTGGATCCTTCCCGCTTGAGTGATTTTGTTCAAAACATAGCCAATTCCCTTGCTACAGGAGTCTACTGACAGTACAAATGACATGTCATAACGGGGAAAGGCTAATGCATCAGAATGGAGAAGAGAATGTTTTAATTGGATAAATGCTTTCTGCTGCTCTTCGGTCCAACCAAATTTGTATCTTTCTTTAACAGCTTGTATAAACATTTGGTTATGGTGCTATAACTTGGAATTAATTTCCTAAACCAGGTCATCATACCTAGATATCTTTTTAGGCTTTTAGCGTTGTGTGGAACAGGGTAGTTTGAAATAGCCTGTAACCTGTCAGAAGGGGGCCTAATTCCGTTTTTGGAGATTTCATGTCCAAGAAAAACACATTTCTGTTGAGCAAATTTGCATTTACCTGGTGACAGTTTTAAACCTGCTTGTCGAAAGCGGTCAAATACTTCCTGTAAGTCTTGCATATGTTGTTTAAATGACGCTGATATTATGACTACATCATCCAGGTAACAAAGTGTGGATTTGAAAGATAGCCCGTTAAGAACTTTATCCATTAAAAGCTGAAAACTATTTGGGCTGGTTTTTAACCCCATAGGTAATCTTCTAAATTTGTATGTCCCAAAACAAGTATTAAATGCAGTATACTTGCCCGACCCAGGAGAAATTTTCATTTGGAAGAAACCGGAACTAAGATCAATAGATGATATGTAGTTTGGAACTCTTTCGGTGAATGGTTCTGTCAGTTCTTGTAAATCTGGGATTGCATAACAGAAATATTGGGTCTGAGAATTTAAAAATCTAAAATCTGCACAGAATCGGTACATCGATAAGCTTGCTTCATGTGACCCTGGTTTGACTCCCGGTTTTGGCTTGTTACGTTTGGACACTAGCACTATTGGGCTTGAGATGGGAATATCTTCATGCTCATTTACTGGTGTTATCATACCCTGTTTAAGAAGTTCATCTAACTGGTGACGTAAAACTTCACGTTTGTCACGGGTTAGTTTGTAGGGGCGTTGGTGTTTTGATTTTGCATTCGGCTTCAAATGAATCTGGTGTTCTATAACAGACGTCAGCCCTAAACTCGGGGTTTCTTTTGTGACAAAAATATCAGAGTTCTTAATGAGAAGACCCGTTAGATCTCTCTGCTCTGTAGGAGACAAGTGATCGGTTTTTAAATCTAACTCAGATAGGAAACTTCGACTGTCAACTCTGGCTTTTGCATTGAGCACATGAGAACTTCTTTTTGAAGGTTTTAAATGAAACTCTGGCTAAACATTACTTTCAGCATTAGAAGCCGACTGCATTTCCTTTGCGGGTAAAACTGTATGTGAACAATCTAAGATTTGGAAATCTGCAATGGGTTTGTTTTTATATATAACTACGGTTTGCGATGTTGGGTTTAAATTTTTTATAGATACCTTGGATTTATCAGAAACAAGATCTTGCAACCAATAACCCCTTCTTTTGCATGAATTGGCTGCCACTACAACGTCCCTGCCCAGACATAACATGTACTACACTTAGTGGAAATCTCTTTAAAATCTAATTTGACCCAATGTGACCTCAGGTAACCTGTGCCAATGATAAATGGATGTGAGGTAGTAGCTATCACATAGACTGGCAAGTTATGGCGTTTGCCTTCCATGGAACAGCAAACCGTTGCCACCCCACTAATTGTAATTTCTTGGTCATTGCCAAAACCAGTTTATTGTCTGAAAATTGATTTAATGAAGTTTTGTCTGTACTGGGTAGGGAGTCGAATAAACTTTGTGACATAAAATTAATGGTTCTACCCGAGTCAATCAAAGGAGAAACAGTACAGTTGGAAATTTGTGCACGCATATACAAAAAGTTGGAACTTACATGCTGGTACTGATCTTCTGTACATTTATCGCAGTGACTGTCCTGATTATAAACACTCGACACTGTGGCAATGTGTATGGTTCTGTTAGGAGGCGGGCTCCTCCTAGAGCGCTTTATCAGCGTCCGCCCAAGCGGCCGCGCCCGGTGCCCCTGGGTCTTGGTCCGTTTCCCGACTGGTGAACGGGGTTACTAACGGGTGTAAATCTCCGGCAATTCAATACCGAATGTCCGTATTGTCCACACAGCTGGCACATCTGGTCTGGAAAGTTCTGACCACGCACCCAGTTGCAGTCACGTTGTCTGTGACTGGATGCACTGCATCGAAACCATCCAGTATCGTTCGGGACTGTCGACAAGTTGTTTTGTTGCTTTACTGTTGTTGGAGCGGAGGACAATTTGTCCAGACGCTCACATAAATAGTCCACTTTCCGGCTTAAGGCCATGAAATTGTCTGGCTTTGAAACGGCATTGGTGGATGCGGTTGGAGTCACACTCTCGATTGTCCTATATCCATAGGCCTCACTCATTTTGGCTGAATCCAATGCACTTTGTGTAGTTTGGGGGTTCCCTGCCCTAACAAAAAAGCTAATTGTTGTGGGAGTCTATTGATAAACTTAATGAGTAATTCTTGACCCGACCTCTTGATTCTACGTCCAGAATCAAGAACGCTACAAAAATATTCTTCAAGAGACTGCTCCTGCCGTAAACACAGGGCCGAAAATTTGGCGTTTTCTGCTAGAAGATTGTATGTTTTGGAGCAGTCGACGTATTTGGAATTGAAAGCTGTGGCCAATTCGTCCCACGCCATGACAGTGGATGCTGGCAGGGACAAGAACCACATGAGAGCTGGTCCTTCCAGATGTAGTTGAAAAGCAGCCACCCGTCTCTGATCGTCTGTTAAATTGTTGCAAATCTCTCGCAGAAAGGCCATTAAATTTTTGGAGGCTGACTGACATCATGACAGGAGGCGGCAGCATACATTGTGTTGGTGGGCTGCTATCTTGTTGTTGGAGCTCTCTTGTGTTCGAGCCCCGGGACTGCTCTTGTGAAGTTGTGAAGTTAGGAATATCCCGCTGATTCCATTTCAACATGTAGTGGCTGATTGGTAGTTGGCAGATGTACGTCTTATGTGTTTGGATCCACAAGTCACAAAAACTGATGGAGGCTCTGGCTCGTTATGAAAATATCCAGAAACGTCAAGTCTATCTGACACAATATCCAAAAAAGCTTCCATCAAACAAAAGTGTTAGATTCTCCACCATGTAATAAATCTGTATTTGTATTATGTATATATCTATCGCTTGGCAATAATAATCACAGGAAAACAAGTGTCCGTTCAAAGTATAACTTTTAATAAATGTTAATTCTTATTTCTAATTTCAATATTGTGATGTTACTCGTTCAATGATCTTACAAGAACTGCCTCTTGGTCTCATATATTACCAACTCTCTCTCAGGCTTCCAGATCATTCCATTCCAAGAAAAATGGTAATATATAACTTACTCTTAAACATCAAAGAAGAGATATCAATCACTGACTGGCTGACCGACTCATGCCTGTTGGTCAGCCCCTCAGATCTTGCTCCCATATGGGCTTCTACAGTTTCAAAGAATCTGTTGTAGGGGTTCTTTTTACAAAGGTGAAATGTTGGCAAGTGTAAACGTCAGGATGACACCACTGACCTCTCGGGTCAGAATATAAAATAATTTAAAAGAATACCTGAAGATCAAAGTGTGATTAAAACTGTATTTGAATTGAAATCTAATCTAAGCAAACAATCTAATCGAAGAAACATGAAAAACAATAATATTTACACAATATTTACACCAGAGCCAAAAAGTAAACAAGCTTAGTTCTAATTTAAATGAGCAAAAAGTTCAGCAGCCAATTGCTAATTAAAAGATAGAAGAAAATAGCCAAAAATGGAACTAAGGAATAATTTAGATTTGATTGAGCGATTCTCTCCCCTAACAATTTAGAATCAAAAATATTAAATGCCAAAGATCAGAAATGCTTAAGGTTTCACCAAATAGCAGTAAAGTAAAATTATGCTAAATAGTAAATACCACTGAAAGTTACTTTCTACATAGTAAGACGGGTAGCTTTCGGGTCCCTAGTTCTGGAGAGAATCAATTAAAGCACTGAACAGACTCACTTATATAGGGGAAAAGTCACATGACCTAACTAAGCTATCTGATTGGTTGGCTCCAAGATCTCACCAAATCTCACACTAAATTGTTTTTCTTAAGACTAATGCAATAAATCTAATTTACACAAAAATAGACTTATTTTATCTCAATCTAATCAAATATGAGTGCCAAATTGAAATAAAAAATCATCTAAGAAAAACCTCCTTAGTCCAAGCCTGCAGTCCCTAGGCTTCAGACCCATTCACTCTAGAAAATCATCAATTACAGAATATAGATAATCTCAATAATTCTAGAAAAATAGCAATCCTAAATCTGGCATTTTCATCAACCCTAAGAACATATTTCTAGAATTTATAACAACTTATTGACTGTAAAAATAGCAAAAACAAGTGACTCTCAGGCTCTGCAACCCCTAACGGCGGCCATTACCCTAAAGGCACCTGTTGCTGAATATTCCAATAATTGCAAACTATGGCTCTCTACAACATGTCACTGTTAAAGTAATATGCCTAATTCATCTAAAGAACAATAATCAACATATTAGCCATACAAGTAGTTCAAACTAATCTCAAATATGTTTAAAATGACATCAGTTTGGGTCTAACTGAGAAGTAGGTCAACTGCCCAGAATGTAAACGAAGAAGGTTATGGCCAATTGCTCTAATTATAGATAATGACACTTCACATAAATGTATACAGAATGTTTTCTTACTAAAACAAATCAACATAAGTTACAGATTCTAGAGAATTTCTATATAAAAGTGTATTTCCACTCTAGGTCATATTTGTCTATATAAGCTATATAGAAGGAAATGACATCAGAGCAAGAGTCAAATTCCAAGTTCAAAACACATTAATTTCACCAACTATACAAAGTGTCAAGCAAGTAAATGTATATCGTAACTATCAACACCAAGATCTGTATCAAAACTAGCTAGACAGATTCATAGATCTGTTCAAGAATGGCAACTCAACTCCAGTTTTACAACACAGCACCCCTGGAGAAAAATAAAAATATCGCAAGATATTTTTACATTTCGTCCCCGAAATAATGCTTAAATTGTTGAGTTGACATGCTTTAAGTACAAACATATCAAGATATAATTTTGTATCAGACTTAAAAATATCTGATACAAACACTAGGAACTATCAAAACTAAAAGTAAAACAATACCTATATACAGTTTATCAGTCATATAAGAGAAAAACAATGGACTACTAGCAAATGAGAACACTAATTGAACTTAATAAGTATTCCTCATTCAATGGAAAAGTAGTAAAGTCAAGCAGGCAAAGCCACATGCAAGACGCAACCACCACCAAAACACCGATAGACAGCATGACACACACACACAACCACACACCAAAACGCACACACACACACACGAAATGAACACAGAAAATACCAAAAGACACACAAGAACCAGGGACAAACGTTCCACAACATGAACAACCCACAAGCACAAAGACGCAAGGCAAACAAAAGGAAGGGTGACAAAGAGAGTACCGCCTTGGCACGGTCAGCAGCAAAAACACCACTGGGGGTTTAAACCGGTTTACGGACGTCCTAACCTCACACTTCTCTCAAAGTCACCCTAGCTTTACAAATATTGTAAATAAAGGTATCCCCGCTGGACTTACCCACAACATAGACGACGGTGAACACAGGACAACATGTAAAACGTAGCATAATAACTGTGACAATCGTTCAAATATGTACTCAATGACTTTGCTGAAGTCAGAGCACCTGCAGGTAAGCCGTTAAGGGCACGACAGGGAAAAGGTAATACGTGAGTCTGGTAAGCTCCTCCTGTATCCAAGTTTAAGAGTATATAATCATAGAGTACTACCCTCGGCCTGTCATCGCGCAAGCAAAGAGGGAAGCGTAGCTACCGACCAATAATCAACCAATAATCCAAATCTTACTTCAGTAAAAATAATCAAAAATAATTTCGAAAATTTATTATGAAAAAATCTTCTAATTACAAAAGCAAAATGTAATGTTCAAAAAAGAATTATAAGAGACTAATACAATTTTGTAACTGATGAAAAAATATGCAGAGTACCAAAACTGCAAAAATAGTACAATTGTATCAGTTGCTAGGTATTAATCTCTTATCTAGAAAGTGTCTAAAAAATTACATGACACTCACTAAAACTTATGCAAAAACTAAATCCTGTCGCATAAAAACTGTGACATCTTACAAAAAATACTAAATACTAGTACTAAACGGATATAATCCAGTTATCTAAAAATCTCAAGTTGTAACACTTGCAAAACTTCTAACCTATACCACAATAGGTTTAACTTCAGAATAATAATAACTTTCCATTAGAAAAATACAAATATGCTATTAACCAAAAGTATCTTTGTCCAAACAGAAAAAACTTAAACAAGAAAATGCAAAGTTCAGTGAAAACTTATCATCAAAAATTTATCACCAAAAATATTAACTCGACTATGGTCACTATGCATGACCTTCCTGATTTACTTATAAAATATAAATAACCTCCTAAATTGAAATTCCTTCAAAAATGAGTTAAAAGAGACATCAGCAATTTAATTTACGAAACTCTACTGGTGTATGTTAAAAACTGTACACCTACTTAAATCTCAATAGCTTATAAGAGTAGTCTAGATTTCTCAACAAATGTCTCAACAAATCTCTTAGTTCAGAGAACAAAATTAATGCTATCCTGATAATTTCTGTGCTTATTAGATGAAAGGAGTTCCCTAAAACTGACAAACATACACAAATTATTTGAGACAAGCCAATAGATACTTAAAACCTAATGCCTATTCTCAAAGGACAAACAAACATAAAGATGGGTATGCGCACAAATAAAGCAATACCTCAGCTCAAAAGACAAAAAAATGCAGATGTAAGAGATTAGACCCTAGCACCTAAATGCATAATTGCCTAAACACAAATAAAATATTTAACTTGCATATGCGTAGATATTAGAACCTAGCATGTCAATGCAGTTAACTCTCAAAAACACACAAAAACATTGCCTATGCGTATATAGTTAAAACCTAGCATCTCAATGCAATACTCTCAAACATACACAAAAATCATTGCCTATGCGTAGATAGTTAAAACCTAGCATCTCTATGCAATACTCACAAAAAAAGCAACAACATAAATTGCCTATGCGTAGATAATTAAAACCTAGCATCTAGTAGCAAAAATAGAGCATCTCTTAAACATAAAAAGCACAAAAAGTAGATCAAGCAAATTTCTTATCTGACTAACTCTTATAACTATGTCTTAAAAGTTCTAAAATCAAAACTTAATTTTGCAATTTTCTCTTTTTGTGTCGCGATTTTTGCTCTCGGGGGATCACCCCCTTTCAGAATTTATAATCTTCACAACAGCAGGTGTTAAGTGCTTGTGTGGCGGCCGTAAAACGTCGCCCCGTACTTCATTCTCAGTGTTGTTATACCTTCTGATCCTTCGAGATCATGGATTTCAGTACTTCTTGTTCTGAAAATTGAATACCGCTTAAGCCGGTGCTAGGGGGCGTGAGCAGTGTTGCACTTTCAATTACTGTTCATGAACAGACTCAATAAAACCGAGTCTGCAATTTTCTCTTTTTGTGTTGCGATTTTTGCTCTCGGGGGATCACCCCCTTTCAGAATTTATAATCTTCACAACAGCAGGTGTTAAGTGCTTGTGTGGCGGCCGTAAAACGTCGCCCCGTACTTCATTCTCAGTGCTGTTATACCTTCTGATCCTTCGAGATCATGAATTTCAGTACTTCTTGTTCTGAAAATTGAATACCGCTTAAGCCGGTGCTAGGGGCGTGAGCAGTGTTGCACTTTCAATTGCTGTTCATGAACAGACTCAATAAAACCGAGTCTGCAATTTTCTCTTTTTGTGTTGCGATTTTTGCTCTCGGGGGATCACCCCCTTTCAGAATTTATAATCTTCACAACAGCAGGTGTTAAGTGCTTGTGTGGCGGCCGTAAAACGTCGCCCCGTACTTCATTCTCAGTGTTGTTATACCTTCTGATCCTTCGAGATCATGAATTTCAGTACTTCTTGTTCTGAAAATTGAATACGGCTTAAGCCGGTGCTAGGGGGCGTGAGCAGTGTTGCACTTTCAATTACTGTTCATGAACAGACTCAATAAAACCGAGTCTGCAATTTTCTCTTTTTGTGTTGCGATTTTTGCTCTCGGGGGATCACCCCCTTTCAGAATTTATAATCTTCACAACAGCAGGTGTTAAGTGCTTGTGTGGCGGCCGTAAAACGTCGCCCCGTACTTCATTCTCAGTGTTGTTATACCTTCTGATCCTTCGAGATCATGAATTTCAGTACTTCTTGTTCTGAAAATTGAATACCGCTTAAGCCGGTGCTAGGGGGCGTGAGCAGTGTTGCACTTTCAATTACTGTTCATGAACAGACTCAATAAAACCGAGTCTGCAATTTTCTCTTTTTGTGTTGCGATTTTTGCTCTCGGGGGATCACCCCCTTTCAGAATTTTTAAAACTAAAATCTTAAACAACTAGATCTTGTCTTCATCTGTGTGTCTAGGAAAGTCTTTCGGATGGCACACGCGATTTGAAATTACAGTTCTTCTTACAAACGCGAGTTAAAGTTAGAGTTCATATATCTATAGCGCGAGAGTCATTCAATTTTCACTATATTTAAAACACAACTTCATGTTTCACCGTTTTCAAACGCGATAAGTATTCACAAGTCTCTATCTGTGGTATAGTACACACTCTTCCATTCGTATGGTATCGTCCTCTGGATACGTCTCGATTATCTGTGTAGATAAAGGTTTTTCAGTTTGGCCCCAACTCCTGGATTTGTCTGGCTTGATTTATGGCCCATGTTGGTAGTTTGAATGGGATGACAGACAGGTTTGATTGAGCCCTTCGTCTTCTTCTTAGGTTTCTGTAATGATTACAGGGGTATTGTACATGCCCTGTAATACGGTTCTTCAGTCCTGGTTTTGACTTTATGCGTCTGTTGCAGTTACAGGTATTGCAGCCTTTGAGAAAATCTCGATGGTCTCCTAGGTGAGGTCTGACTGGAGGTTCTCTCAGTGGAGGGTAGTTGTTATCCCAGGCTGGTAACTTGGGTCTACTGATAGGTGACTGGCCAATGTGTTTGCGTTTGACAGACTGGTGGTGGCGTCGTCTTTCGAAGTGTGAGCCTGCAGGTTTGAGGTTTGGCTCACATTCTGGCAGCTCTGGCATTGTAGCAACTTGAACGGTTGGTCTAGCTGTCTGACCTGGAACAGGCGAGTCATTGGTTTGGCGTGGTGGCTGGGGTGTAGTGACTTGTCCCCAACGACTTCTGCTGAAGATATCTGCCTCTTCTCTGATAGGTGGCAGGTGCAGGTACTCGTTGTTTGAGTGACATTGCAGGAGTTGTGTTGGTGAGCGTCGGACAAAAATGTCGGCCCTGGCAGATGAAACTGTGTTGCTGGGTGGAATTCTGCCTAGATTTAGATGTGTGTATGGATCATCGGGTGAGATTGGACGTGTTGGAGTAGCCCAATCATGGTCGTCATGGTCTTCTTGAAGTAGCTGATATGGCGTAGGGAGCTTTCGTGACAGTAGCTCCATCAGGTTTTCTGGATGTGCTTCGATGACGGATATGTCTTCGTAGATGTTGACAAGGTTTCTCTCTGGCTGGAACACTTGAGTGACCAAGTGTGATCAGACCGGATGCAGTATAACTCTTTGATTGTACAGACTCGGATGCAGTATAACTCAATTGAGATATCTTTCAAAAGTAACCTGGCTATACTAGATAACCAAGGTCTTGTACGTATGCAGATAACAGACAATTTGAAAAAAAAATGCTGTTTTATACCAAGAACTGCAAAGTAATATGCAAATTTGCATTTAATAAAAAGTACTGAATTTGATTTTTAGAATTTTTCAATTAATCTCAGATATCTGGTTATAGCTCATAGCCTTCACTCGTAGATCTGGACGTCATCAACAAATGCAGTTCATAAAGAGATGTCTATAACTAGTAATCTGGAAAGCGTTCACTAAAACACAAAGGTGTTACAAATCAAAAGAATTAGCACAAGCCAAAATGTGCATAATTTGGTTAGTGAACTCTTGCAGGACAAATGGACTAGGAGATAAAGTATCGCAAATTTCACTTTCACTGACACCTACTGCTGTGTGCTCGAACTTGCAAAACTTTAACAGACAAAGAGTCTGAGACTGGTCAAAGAAAGAAATGGATAGAAACTGGGTTGGACTTCTAGGGACTTAAAGTTATCACTTTTCTCCACTGGCAAGCCTCTACTCTGTTAGTGCGTTAGAGACATAATTGTCTTTCCGAGGTATGACACTTTATATGGCCTTACGACAAAAATATTTCAATCCCTTTCCTCCACTGGCAAGCCTCTACACTGTTAGCGCGTTAGAGGCAGAATTGTCAGTCAGAGGTATGACACGTTATGACCTTTAGACAATGTCTACAATCACTTTCCTCCACTGGCAAGTCTCTACACTGTAAGCGCGTTAGAGACAAATGTCAGTCCGAGGTATGACCGGCCTTTAAAAAAATGTCTACAAAACAAAATAATGGACCACGGGCTGAATCTAAGGTTGGGAGCTTAAGGCTGTTACTGCACGATCCTAATTTGAAACTTCCTAAGACAAACTTTTTTTCAAAAAACCAACATCCCACTTCTGACATCAGTGCTGTAGGGGTTCTTTTTACAAAGGTGAAATGTTGGCAAGTTTAAATGTTAGGATGACACCACTGACCTCTCGGGTCAGAAATAAAATAATTTAAAAAAAAAACTGAAGATCAAAGTGTGATTAAAACTGTATTTGAATTAAAATCTAATCTAAGCAAACAATCTAATCTAAGAAACATGAAAAACAATAATATTTACACAATATTTACACCAGAGCCAAAAAGTAAACAAGCTTAGTTCTAATTTAAATGAGCAAAAAGTTCAGCAGCCAATTGCTAATTAAAAGATAGAAGAAAACTAAGGAATAATTTGGATTTGATTGAGCGATTATCTCCCCTAACAATTTAGAATCAAAAATATTAAATGCCAAAGATCAGAATGCTTAAGGTTTCACCAAATAGCAGTAAAGTAAAATTATGCTAAATTGTAAATACCACTGAAAGTTACTTTCTACATAGTAAGAAGGGTAGCTTTCGGGTCCCTAGTTCTGGAAAGAATCAATTAAATCACTGAACAGACTCACTTATATAGGGAAAAAGTCACATGACCTAACTAAGCTATCTGATTCGCTGGCTCCAAGATCTCACCAAATCTCACACTAAATTGTTTTTCTTAAGACTAGTGCAATAAATCTAATTTACACAAAGATAGACTTATTTTATCTCAATCTAATCAAATATGAGTGCCAAATTGAAATAAAAAATCATCTAAGAAAAACCTCTTTAGTCCAAGCCTGCAGCCCCTAGGCTTCAGACCCATTCACTCTAGAAAATCATCAATTACAGAATATATATAATCTCAATAATTCTAGAAAAATAGCAATCCTAAATCTGGCATATTCTTAAACCCTATGAACATATTTCCAGAAATTATAACAACTTATTGACTGTAAAAATAACAAAAACAAGTGACTCTCAGGCTCTGCAACCCCTAACGGCGGCCATTACCCTAAAGGCGCCTGTTGCTGAATATTCCAATAATTGCAAACTATGGCTCTCTACAACATGTCACTGTTAAAGTAATATGCCTAAATCATCTAAAGAACAATAATCAACATATTAGCCATACAAGTAGTTCAAACTAATCTCAAATATGTTTAAAATGACATCAGTTCGGGTCTAACTGAGAAGTAGGTCAACTGCCCAGAATGTAAACAAAGAAGATTATGGCCAATTGCTCTAATTATACAGGTAAAATTAGATCTTATGGCACACCAACATAACCTACTTAAAATGTAAACAAAACATACCTGTAACGGTGGTCTTGAGAAAAATAAAAATAAAAAATAAAAAAAAATGCATACGCCAATCAAAACATAAGTAAAAACAAAACTACCCATTCCAAATATAAAACAATAAAAACAAAACAGATTCGAACCAAACTATTATAGTGGCCACCTGGGCATCATACAGTGTTTATACCTGTAGTGTTTGTAAACATTGATAATAAAAGGTGTGCCATAAGATCGAATTTTACCTGTACATAATGACACTTCACATAAATGTATACAGAATGTTTTCTTACTAAAACAAATCAACATAAGTTACAGACTCTAGGGAATTTCTATATAAAAGTGTATCTCCACTCTAGGTCATATCTGTCTATATAAGCTATATAGAAGGAAATGACATCAGAGCAAAAGTCAAATTCCGAGCTCAAAACACATTAATTTCACCAAATATACAAAGTGTCAAGCAAGTAAATGTGTATCGTAACTATCAACACCAAGATCTGTTTCAAAACTAGCTAGACAGATTCATAGATCTGTTCAAGAATGGCAACTCAACTCCAGTTTTACAACACATCTTTATTAGCTAACTAATTATACTCATTCACACAGTTCTACCTCTCTCCCAACTTCCTGTACTTTCATCCATCCATCTGTTAAGTAACATACTGTTCGGACCCTGATCACATACATACAACAGTTTGCTAGTAGAATAAGATATATCTGTTTCTTTGCTTTCTAAAATGTCTAAAATGTTCCTCCTTCCATATTTCTTTATAACTATGTTGTTATATATATTCAGTAGGTATTGAAATTATAGGAGCTGTCTGATAAGGATCTGTCCTGTTTTCTTAGGCATTAATGATTAACAGAATTTCATATTCGTGCTAATTACTTATATTAATTTCAATTCATAAGGCTGTTGCCTATAGAAATGTTGGTATAATTCTGTAAGAATTACTTCCCTTTTATTAATTTTACCTAATCGCGCGTATGAATACACTAGTCACGAGGTGTTCCAGATAAAGATTCTAGTACGGTTATTTTTAGTAACTCAGCTTATCTAGCACGACTGAGAAGCGAGAAATCCTTTTCTGGAACACTCCTTGTCTGGTGTATTCATACGCGCGATTAGGTAAAAATAATAAAAGGTAAGTAAATCTTACAATATTAAATCAACATTTCTATAGGAAACAACCTTAAAAATTAAACTTAATTTAAGTAATTAGCACGAATATGAAATTATATTTATCCTATAAATAATTCACCGAATACGTTGTTTTGTAGTCACTCAGTAATTTATATTTTACGTCAAAACTTAACGTTTGTGGTTGTCATAACAAATGACGTCATATGGTGTCACGCTTTTATGCTATTAGATACGGAAGTCGTGAAACGCAATGTAAAGTAGCACTTCACATAATCAATTAATTTACTTGGTTTTAGGGCGTTATTCAGCGAGAAAAATTATCAAGCATGGGTTTTGTTAAAGCTTGGGGTTTCTATACCCCCGGTTGGTCTGTTAACTCGCTTTAGCTTTAACAAAACCCATGCTTGATTCTTTTAATATGGACCTCTGGAAATTTGTCAAATCAAAATCCTAAACCAACAGCAGCTCCTGTGACTGTTGTTCCGTCGGAGAGTTTTATCTTATTCATACGGGTGCCACATCCGCCCATAAACATGGAGTAGTAATAAAAGTAGTGTTCGGGCAGATTGACATCGCATGAGGCAGCTTTTTCGACCCAAGTGCACGCCACTGGATTATTGCTGTTTGGGCAACCACTTAACTTCGTAATACTGTCAGGTGTGTCTACCAAGAAAAGGTCGTTGTCACTGCTTCCATCACAATGTGTGTAGCTGGCATCGTAACTTTCAAATGTGTATCCCTGTTCAGTGTTATATTTGCTCCCGAAACTTAAATCAACCAAGCCAATTAGAATAAAAGTGTTGGAACTCAATATGTGACTGCGATCGCTGAAGCCGGTGAAGTTATTGACGCGAATGGTGACATTGTACCTGTCTCTGTATAGAGACAGTATGGAGAACCTGCCTTGCCATTGTGTGCCGTCACTACGTTTATGACGTAACATCACGTGATCTTGTATTGTGTAATATTTCGACGGATCTGTGACATAACGCAGGTAGTTACTTGAAATGTAAGTGTACCCGCCATTATCCTCAAATGCACAAAATACTTTGACTACCTCCTTGCTTCCTTCATCGAATGAGTCATACTCCATCGATGTGGAACTTTTCAGCTTCATTATTTTACAAGTGGCTGTAAAATAAAAACGTATTTTCAGTTTGCAGAATGAAATCTAAACGTAGAGCCAATGCCTCCATAGATATCTAAACCTAAATCAAGAACTAAATCTCATTTAGATATAATTTGTAATGGTCAACATATTAAGTATTCTACCTCTGTAAAGTACTCGTATCTGGGTGCTATTTTAGACCAATTCTTATCTTGTGAGGCAAGTGCAATGTCAGTTATTACAAAAGCAAAAAATCAGACTGAAGTGTTTGTACAGAAAATACCAATTTTCAAATTTACATACAAGGAAACTTTTGATCATGCATGGCACTTATTCCATGTCACTTTGATTACGATTGTTGTTTTGGGTACCCTGCTCTTATCCAAAGTTTGAAAAATAGACTTCAATCAACTCAAAATAAATTAATCCTTATTGTTTTAAATTTAGACGCTAGAGAACACATATGAACAAATCATTTTAAATACTTCAACTGGTTGCCAATATCCAAAAGAGTTGACCAAATCACTCTTTCTTGTGTTTTTAATATTTCTAAGGACACTGCTTCTGAATATCTTAGTGAGGTTTTTTCCTGTAAGCTCTGTACATAACTGTTGTATAAGATCAAACATGTCAGCTGTTCCTGATCAAGAAGATTCGGTTTCTTTCACTTTTACATATAACGGACGCTATGCGATTCCTAGAGTTAACAGCTTTGGTAAGAAATCATTTGTGATATGGTCTTCCTCAGATTTTCAGACTAAGCAAATCTTCCAGTCAATTTAGATTTGAAGTTAAGAATTTCTTGATAGATAAGAATAAGTTCAACAACAGATTTAAATTGATGCTACTTCTATATTTATTACATTTCTTGAATATCAGTGTTTCATTAACTTTTTTATCTTTGTTAATTTGAAAGGTTTGTTTCACTTTATTCTTTATTATGACTCTTATGAATTGTTCGGATACTCTGCTGTGTTAATTAGTGAACACGGTCAAGGCATTCGCTAACCGACACAGTTTGAACTAAACAGTGATTATTAGAATATTTCTGTGATACCTATATTTTAAGATATTATCTGTGATAGTTATTTATTATGATATCGTGACTCTCTGTGTCTTGCCACTAGAATCAAGGACCATGGTGGAAATGAGGAAAAATAGTCTTTTATATGTTGTCTTGGCCATTTATATATTGGCTTGATTATGTTTTGTCATGTTATGTATACTTTTTACCGAAATAAATCTATCAGTCGACATCTAAATCTCAACCCACAAAATTACTCGTCAGTCAAGGAAATCTACTGATCATCCGAATTTTGCAGTGAACACAATAGAGTGACCATAAAGAGATCTAATTATGGGTCTGTAAGGCAATTGGTAACTTAATGCAGTTCATAAGTATAGGAGCAGGTCATAAGTAAAGTATAACGCAGGTAATTAGTATAGGAGCAGGTCAAAAGTAAAGTATAACGCAGGTAATTAGTATAGGAGCAGGTCATAAGTAAAGTATAACGCAGGTCATTAGTATAGGAGCAGGTCAAAAGTAAAGTATAACGCAGGTCATTAGTATAGGAGCAGGTCATAAGTAAAAGTAAAATGCAGGTCATAAGTAAAAGTATGATGCAGGTCATAAGTAAAAGTATAATGCAGGTCATAAGTAAAAGTATAATGCAGGTCATAAGTAAAGGAGCAGGTCATAAGTAAAGTATGATGCAGGTCATAAGTAAAAGTATAATGCAGGTCATATGTTAAGGAGCAGGTCATAAGTAAAGTATGATTCAGGTCATAAGTAAAAGTATAATGCAGGTCATATGTAAAGGAGCAGGTCATAAGTAAAGTATGATGCAGGTCATAAGTAAAAGTATAATGCAGGTCATATGTAAAGGAGCAGGTCATAAGTAAAGTATGATGCAGGTCATAAGTAAAAGTATCATGCAGGTCATATGTAAAGGAGCAGGTCATAAGTAAAGTATGATGCAGGTCATAAGTAAAAGTATAATGCAGGTCATATGTAAACGAGCAGGTCATAAGTAAAGTATGATGCATGTTATAAGTAAAAGTATAATGCAGTTCACAAGTATAGGAGCAGGTCATAAGTAAAAGTATAATGCAGCTCATAATATAGAAGCGGGTCGTAAGTACAGTACAATGCAGGTCATAAGTATAAGCGCTTTCTACATGTATATTACTTTTACTTTGTATTAAGCAACCGCCTGCTTTTTGAAATTGTGTCCAATCAATATAAGGTCGTTTAAGACATGTTCTGCTTTATTCCAAATCAATAGCAAACACACTGTACATGCATTTAGCCTGTTTGCAATTATCATTTCATAATATAAGTTTATGATAATTTATGTGCCTACTACTAAATCTAGTACAGAACCTTCTCATGCTGAAACAATAATGTCTGCTGATTCTCTAAGCTGCTGAAATTTTGACTGATTTCTTGGCTCTTGCAATACTTTGTGACATTATTGACCGAATGGCAAACAGCTTGAATCCTCAGAGCAACAGATAAAGGTGCGTACTGTAATCGTGATTTCTCCACCAAACTATTCGAAAAGATTGAAAAGAGTGGTAATAGGTAAAATTACTCGTCAGTCAAGGAAACCTACTGATCATCCGAATTTTGCAGTGAACACAGTAGAGTGACCATAAAGAGATCTAATGATGGGTCTGTAAGGCAATTGGTAACTTAATGCAGTTCATAAGTATAGGAGCAGGTCATTAGTAAAGTATAACGCAGGTAATTAGTATAGGAGCAGGTCAAAAGTAAAGTATAACGCAGGTAATTAGTATAGGAGCAGGTCATAAGTAAAGTATAACGCAGGTCATATGTAAAAGTATAATGCAGGTCATAAGTAAAAGTATAATGCAGGTCATAAGTATAAGTATAATGCAGGTCATATGTAAAAGTATAATGCAGGTCATAAGTAAAAGTATAATGCAGGTCATATGTAAAGGAGCAGGTCATAAGTAAAGTATGATGCAGGTCATAAGTAAAAGTATAATGCAGGTCATATGTATAGAAGCAGGTCATAAGTAAAAGTATAGTGCACGTCATATGTAAAAGTATAATGCAGGTCATAAGTAAAAGTATAATGCAGGTCATAAGTAAAAAGTATAATGCACGTCATATGTAAAAGTATAATGCAGGTCATAAGTAAAAGTATAATGCAGGTCATATGTAAAGGAGCAGGTCATAAGTAAAGTATGATGCAGGTCATAAGTAAAAGTATAATGCAGGTCATATGTTAAGGAGCAGGTCATAAGTAAAGTATGATGCAGGTCATAAGTAAAGGTATAATGCAGGTCATATGTAAAGGAGCAGGTCATAAGTAAAGTATGATGCAGATCATAAGTAAAAGTATAATGCAGTTCACAAGTATAGGAGCAGGTCATAAGTAAATTATAATGCAGGTCATAAGTTAAAGTATAATGCAGCTCAAAATATAGGAGCAGATCATAAGTACAGTACAATGCAGGTCATAAGTATAAGCGCTTTCTACATGAACATTACTTTTACTTTGTATTAAGCAACCGCCTGCTTTTTGAAATTGTGTCCAATTAATATAAGGTCGTTTAATATATGTTCTGCTGTATTCCAAATCAATAGCAAACACGGTGTACATGCATTTAGTCTGTTTGCAATTATCATTTCATAATATAAGTTTATGATAATTTCTATGCCTACTACTAAATCTAGTACAGAACCTTCTCATGCTGAAACAATAATGTCTGCTGATTCTCTAAGCTGCTGAAATTTTGACTGATTTCTTGACTCTTGCAATACTTTGTGACATTATTGACCGAATGGCAAACAGCTTGAATCCTCAGAGCAACAGATAAAGGTGCGTACTGTAATCGTGATTTCTCCACGAAACTCTTCGAGAAGATTGAAAAGAGTGGTAATAGGTATAGTAGGGTTATTTCTCATCTAGATCCATGCCTTTTTGCAATGCCAGCTAAGACTCGCTCAGTATGAGTATCAAAAATTTCAACATATCGGTAACAAAATATCAGAGTTCTTAACATGCACCATTGCCACTGCATTATAAGGGTATTAATGAAGTACAGTAAAACCTCTCTATAACGGCCACTAAATTACATCAAGTATTTTGTATTAAAGGTAGGTGGTTGCTTAAAGCAAGATGAAAGTAAAACAGAACGCTCCTGTTGGGGCGTTCTGTTTTACTTTCAGCTTGCTTTAAGCAGCTACCTGCCCTAAATACCAACTAATTAACACTATTTAGTGGCCGTTATAGAGAGGTTTTACTGAATAAGGCTCCTTTTGAAGTCTGACTTACTGGGCACACAGTCTGGCACTTGTTCCCAGTTTCCGTTGGTTGGTTTCCATTTTCCAGTTTCATCGCAGTCAATGTTCAATGACGTGTTTGCGTCAGGATAGACAAAGCCGGTTTTGCACGTCTTGATTGCCTTTGCTCCCCTGGAGTTCATGTTTCCAGACACGCTTGATGCAACAGTGTCTTCTAAATGTGGACATTCTGAGTGAATAAAACATAGACTCATCCGAGTGTAAATGATAAATGTTCAAGTATGCTTTTTGAGCTGTAGTGTTTCACAAAATTAATGTCCATAACACATCAATTATTTAGAGCAATCATAGGTCCTCGACGATGTGGACTAGGTCACACCTGACACGGTCTTGTGTAGGCGATTCAGTCAATTAGTCATGCATGTTTACAAATAATTATAACCCTTATCCGGCATTTGCATACAGCTTAGCCTGAGACGAGACGGCGAGTAACTCTGCATCTTAACCCTTTTCCTGTTCAATGTGAATTCCAAATTTCAATACTTACTGTATATTTATTGACAAATAGTTATATTGAAGTATGGAAGATGGAACACTGTAATCATTTTAGAAACTAAAGAAACAGATCTTTCACATTATATAAGCAAACAGAGCAGACCTATAGGAGTCGTCTGATCTGGGTCTACTCTGTTTGAAAATGAGTGAAAACACATTTATATGAAGGAAAGGGTTAACAGGATCCAAATGAATGAATGAATGAATGAATGAATGAATGAATGAATGAATGAACGTGTCTCAATGTTGTTATATTTCCTGGTCCTTAATTATGAAAACTGAATAGCGCTTTAACCAGTGCTAGGTGTGCGAGTATTGTTGTACGTTTAATAACTGCTCATGAATAGACTCAATAAAAACTGAGTCTGCATCTTTTCATTAAACAACCACGATTGATCCTGTGTCTATTCTGTTTGCAAATGCGTGAAAAGGTGTTGCTATTAGGAAACGGTTTGATACTCAAGTGAGTGTGCGTGAACGTATGAGTGTAGAGCGTGCATTTCTTTTAAGCTTCTGGTGTAGCTGTTCAATGCAGTCGTCGTGTCATTTTCAGATTTCCTGCCTGACCGCTAGTTTTTTTTCAAAACCATGAACATTTTGGGGAGACTAATAGGTACAATCACTGAAGTCCATCATTCATATTTAACCCATTCCCCCATAAGCTACTTTTAGACCCAATCTCTTTGAATGAATCTACCGAAAAGGACTATTTAATAGAGAAAAGGAAAATTTTAGAATTTTGTAGCTTGAGACCATTGTGATAAATAGAGCAATTGCTCCTAAGGAGCAAATGCTCTATTTATCACAATGGTTTCAAGAAATGACTATTACTGAGGCGTAGAAAGGCGTATTTATGGAGGAAAGGGTTAAAGTGCTGCAGGTCGGATTCACATCCACTATACTAAAATGTGTTGATACTAGGAAAAGGTTTGATACTCAAATACTCAAGTGAGTGTGCGTGTACGTATGAGTATAGAGGTGGAGTGGGGGGGTTAAATAAACATCCAGTTCAACCTTCTCTTAATTAACATTTTATCATTTTATCTGTTGCGCTTGTGGTCGCTATTATTATTGTTGCAATAAGTTTAAATCGAGATGAAACATGGATTAACCTAGCGTCTCATCAGGATCCAAACTAATAGACAATGTGGTTGCTGTTTGTTCAGAAAATTTGAATATTCATATACCTTGTAGTTTTAAATTAGGTCTTGGGAAAACTTGTACAAACAATGGCTTGCTTAGCAGACTAAATGTTAATAGCAATTGGAATGCTGACCTTTTGAGGTTATTATTTGTAGCGGTACCTAACAATAGAATATAAAAATGTACTTATGTAGACTGCTTAATATAATGCATGATGAAAGTCATTCAGAAATAATCTGCCTCAAGCCTTTACCTGTCTCAAGACTGGTATACTAAGGTAGCTGTGTAAAAATAAGATAGCTGGTTAATGGTTCAGGTAGCTTCTTGGTAATGGTTAAGGTAACTTGCCAATTGTTCGGGTAGTTTAGTAAGTTCATGTAGCTGGGTATGTGTTAAGGTATTTGTGCCAGGGGTAAGGTAGCTGGTTGATAGTTCAGGTAGCTGGGTAATGGTTCAAGTAGCTGGTTAAAGGTTCAGGTAGCTGTTTTGTATTCAGGTAGGTGGGTAAGTTTTAAGGTAGCTGGATAAGTTTTAAGGTAGCTGGGTAAGGGTTCAGATAGCTGGGTAAGGCTTAAGATAGTTGAATAAGGGTTCGGGTAGCTGGGTAAGAGTTATGGTAGTTTGGTAAGGGTTCATGTAGCTTGATAAGGGTTCGGGTAGCGGGGTAAGAGTTAAAGTAGCTCGGTAAGGGTTTATATTTATCTAACGTTTGTTCGTTCACATTATTTCGGATTATTCTTCGCAAATTTTAGACAGTCACCAAAAAGCGCTTTGCTAAGAGGTACATATGTTGTAGTAACATTTCTTGTAATTCCACTATACAATCAATATTTAATGGCAGTATATTTAATGTCAAGACAAACTCAGACGTTGATTGTACTACGACTAACGTTATTTATGCTTTAACGTGAAACGTGCCTAGTTGCGGTATATAGTATGTAGGCCAAACAGGACGTGCTTTGAAGACTCGATTTCGGGAGCACGCATATCAGTGTCGAAATCGTAAACTTAAACATTTTTTATACCAACACTTTCAGAAATCTGGCCATTCTTTTAAAGATGTTTTAGTACAAATTGTAGAACATATATCACATGATAAGGTTGCTACAAGTAGCTTTAAATCGAAAACTAGATTTATAACTGAGTTAAATTGGATAAAATAAATGCAAACACGTTTTCCTTTAAGATTGAATGATAATATTTACCGGACTGGAAATATTTCAAAAGACCCTGATATAGATATTTTTTTCTATTTTTACTATAAGAAAACGCAAATCTCGATCACATGGCATTCGTAAAAATGGTAATATTAAACGAAAATCTCGTTTGAAAATGACTATTCCTGATCTACATACTTTGCGTCTAACTTCTGGTAAACATGCCATGCTTTCTAGACTTTCCTCCTTATCCATATTTTCATTAAAAGAAATTGACGAGCAAGCCGATAAAATTATTTTTAGATCAGATCCTCTCATAGGAACGGCTAGTTTGTTACAAAGCTTTACTCTACATGTTCTCAGACCGCACATTGACACATTATCTGAACACCAAAGATTCTTCTTGAAAATTCTTTTTATTAATAAAGGTATTGATTTTATTGACCTCCAAAGTAGTTTTAGAGACAAAAATGTAATTGACACAATTTCTGAATACTTTAAAAATACAGAACCACCTATCATCTGCCACAAATATAACAAACCCATCAGAAATACAATTTTCAACTATAATAAAATTGTGACCGACCTAATTATTAATGATAATATCCCTGATAATTGAGATTGCGCCACCTCAAAATTTTGCTATTCTCCGGCTGGTCATGTGATTCCTGGTAATTTTGAGATAATTAAAGATAAAAGTTTACGATCTCTTTTGAATAAAGGTCCCAATATAGAATACCATCCTTGATAGATTTCAACTCTTGTCGAGTTCAGATTGCGGAGGCTTTACAAAATTTTAGTATTGAATGATGTCGAAGAGAACATGTTGAGTCTAATACTCTTTCTAATTGGAAATAAACTAATTTTTTATACAATTGACAAACGCATTTCTTTTTACAGCTCTAATAAACACCTTCTTCCATCTAAACCTAGAATTTCTTTTAGACATCTTATAAAGGGTTTACAGGATTCCCATTCAAAATACGTTTTGTTCCTGTTGATAAGGCATCGAATAATGTGATTATTACTTGACGATTACATTATATCTATGTCTTGAATTTCAGTATTTCTTGTTCTGAAAATTGAATAACGCTTAAGCCGGTGCTGGGGGTGTGAGCAGTGTTGCACTTTCAATTACTGTTCATGAACAGACTCAATAAAGGCGAGTCTGCAATTTTCTTTTCTTGTGTTGCAATTTTTGCTCTCGGGGGATCACCTCCTTTCAGAAATTATTAATACTAAGCCGTACATTTCAGTTACTACTGACGAAAAGACTATCGTTTCAGACCATGTCAAAAAGTGTGAACAACTTGGAACCGATATTAAAATTACACAACATAAACTTTTTGATTTTAAGTCCGGCGGGGATACCTTTATTTACACTATTTGTAAAGCTAGGGTGACTTTGAGAGAAGTGTGAGGTTAGGACGTCCGTAAACCGGTTTAAACCCCCAATGGTGTTTTGCTACTGACCGTGCCAAGGCGGTACTCTCTTTGTCACCCTTCCTTTTGTTTGTCTTGCGTCTTTGTGTTTGTGATTTTGTTCATGTGTGTAGTGTTTGTCTCTGGTTCTTGTGTGTCTGTTGGTGTTTTCTGTGTTCATCTCGTGTGTGAATGTGCGTTTGGGTGTCTGGTTGGTGTGTGTGTGTGTGTTTCATGCTGTCTATCGGTGTTTTGGTGGTGGTTGCGTCTTGCATGTGGCTTTGCCTACTTGACTTTACTACTTTTCCATTCCTACAACGTAATGGTTACAAAAACTACATAAAAACCATATAAAGCGCGTTTCATTTCAAATTCTAGCTCATGTACAACTACTAAATTGTTTATACTTTTGACTTCTTGTTTAACGAGGGTAAACGAACATGTAAACTTCTACTGTGATAATACTTATGAAAATAATTCTTGAATAAATCTCTTCTGGTCTATTAAGAACTCTTCAGAATGTTTAAACAAACTTAAGAACAAAAGGTATCTTGCATCCACTGTAAGCACATACGACTTTTGTACTTTGTACACAACTCTATAATTATGAAAAAATAGTCAAACAGGGAGAGCCACACACGAAATGACACCGCACCAAACACCATCAAACAAGAAACGGTATAGCCGACAAAACATAACAGGACGCATATCAAGACGAAAAACATTAAACATTAAGCATATAAAATAACAAAATTGACCATAGGCTGAAAGCAGGAGTACCGCCTTGGAACGGTCAGTAACCAAAATAAGCTACTGGGGGACTTAAACCTGGTTTACGGGTACCCAACCTCATCCTTATTCCACTTTCACCAAAGTCAAACTAACTTAATCCAGATAGTATTTTCCCGGGACAAAACATCATTCCGGGAATGTTATGCTAAAAAAGCTTTCTTTACTGACGGGCAAATGAAATATTACACCAATTGGACATGCTCAGAAGTTTGCGAATCACTAACCTTTCTTTTAGATAACATATTTGTTCGTTATAGGAATGCTATATACCGTCAGGTAATTGGTATTCCTATGGGTAAGAATTGTACACCGCTTGTCGCAGATTTGTTTTTGTACTGCAGAGAGATTTCATTTTACGTTTGAATCCACAATCACAAAAATGAAACTTCTCGATATTTGGATGATATTTTTTAACTTAGATAACCCTTTATTGGATGCTCTGATTCCTACAGTTTATCCTAAATAACTCAAACTGAACAAAGCTAACCCGTCCGACAATTATGCAGCGTTTCTTGATCTAGACCTTAAAATTGATAATGTAATGACTTCTTCTAAAATATATGGTAAAAGAGATGATTTTGATTTTGATATTGTATATTTCCCTCATCTTTACGGAGATGTTCCCCGTGCGCCATCTAACGGGGTTTATATATCTCAACTTATTCGTTTTGCTAGAGCTTGTTCATCTATTGACGATTTTTCAGTCGAAATCTTATATTAACTGACAAGGTGCTTAAGCAAGGATATAGATACCATAAACTAAGAAAAACTTTGTGCGTCTCTTGATGTTTTTATTGTTATGTACATTTGCTGTGTCCTTGAGTTGCTGTTCAGGCGACTGTTTGTTCTGTATGTGGTGTTTCCTGCATGACTCATTTTTGTACTTTCTCTAATTTTTACTATCGAAATCTCTCACTTATTGGCAAGTACCAATGTAATCTCAAGGCGCTTCTGCGACACAGTATTTCACATCCTGAATTTTATGGTGATGTGAATTACAAGCTTCGTAAAATTATTGGACATACCGATTTTCTCACTTTGTTCATCAAATATGGTAAACAATTCATTAAAAAGAAATATGATCTTATAGTACTACAAAACACTGCATGTTTGGTTGTCAACCCTTTTACAGTTGGCATCTTAGCATGTACGCCGACAAGAAAGGTTTAGTAATCTATGAAGGCGACCTCTTAAATCCAGAAATGGGAAGGAGAACGTCGGATATCTGTACTATTTCGTTTTTGTCGTGCCCTTTATTACTGTTCTACAGTTACTCTGTTTGCAACTCAATCATTGAATACACTAGCGATAGGTGGATACAGTTTTTTCACTTAAATGTTTTCTTTATACATGCACTTTACCACTGTATTTGCCATCGCGGTTGTTGTAGATTAGTCGGAGAGGGGATACGTTTATTTACACTGTTTGTCTTTTAGGGTAGGGATGGAATAAGTGTGAGGTTGGGTGCCCATAAACCGGTTTAACCCCCAGTTACTTTTGTCACTGACTGTTCAAAGGCGGTACTTCCATCTTATTGTTTGTTTTGTCTTTGTGTGTCTCTTGATGTTTTTATAGTTATGTACATTTGCTGTTTCATTGTGTTGCTGTTCGGGCGGCTGTTTGTTCTGTATGTGGTGTTTCCTGCATGACTCATTTTTGTACTTTTACATTGAAAGAAATTAACAAGATCGGACTCCTGGTGATTTGAAACCCAAGTGCATGTAAATTATCAATGCAAGACAACATTCTAAACTGCACTCATTCTTCATAAAATTACAGAATTTCTGAGGTCTGTAACTGATGAGTATTCGTTTAAGAATAATGAATGCATGAATGTTGATTAGCTATACACATGTGTGTATGAATATTGATTCACTATATAAATACGCTATGTTACTCACCGTGCACTAGGGTTTGTTACACACCGTGCACTAGGGTATGTTACACACCGTGCACTAGGGTTTGTTAACCACTGCATATACTGTACAATCAGATCAATGTTATTTCCAAAGCCAACGGAATCTGAAAAGGCAAACATTTTAGGAAAAGGTGTAACCCTTTAAATGCGAGTCACGAAGCACTAGTATTTTCAAATAGTGTAGACCGAAATCAGAGGGATCCTAGCTGATTCCCCTAATCAGGTTCTGCATTGTTTGTTTGTCATTCAAAATCCTCAAGCAACTTTAGGCCTTTTATGCTGAGTGTACCCTTTAGTTTAAACACACTGACGTGTTATTTCACTCTAAAATGATTAAATACCAACAACAGGGTCCATGCTTATAAAGCTTTTAGTTGAGTCTGAGTTTCGTTCTCAAGCTTTTGATTGGTCAGATTTTTGATTGGTCAGATTTGAGCCTTTGGCCCAAATCTGAGCAATCAAAAACTTGAGAACGAACTCAGACTCAACTAAACGTTTTATATGCATGGATCCAGATGTCATTTGACTGTGCGGTCATACAGAGTTCTGTTTTCTGCTTACCGGGTTTCAATCTATAGAAGACAGAGTCTGGTAGCGGTTCGAAATCTGATGTGGGCTCGGTGCAACCGCATGATCTACAACCAACACATCTTCGACTATTTGCCTGGTAACTAATCCCAACGCAGTCATCTTCACTTTTACATTTAACGAGGCAGGAAATGTCACTTGGAGCGTTGATGTCAAAGGTTCTTCTATCCTCAGGACACACAAGATTTGCCGAGGCAGCATCAATTCGAAATTCATTTCGATCTTTGTGAAGATTACACGAAGTTGCAATTACACTCAATGCGATAACGGTCAAAGATAGCAGTATGTTCGCCATCCTTTCGGGTGAATGATAAACGTTAACCTTTAGTTTTGAAGTCAATGAAACAAACCAACAGAGTGTCCACTTGATTCTTTATACTGAATTATACTGTATAATGTCTAAATCGTATGGTAATAAAGTATTTGGGTCTTCTTCAATAAAAGCTATAAATACAGTATGTCAAATCCTTCAGCTTTTTTACCTTTTGATATCTGTTAACATATTTTCACATAGTCCTTACTGATGGAATTTCTCCGTTATATCGTTATAGTTGTATTCGATATCGCTTGTCTCACCGAAATGCGCAGAACTCGTCTAGATAGCCCGGATTGAAACAGCGCAGTTGTTAGGCAACACAAGTACAATACATGGAACGATTGCATAAATAATATGACCAGAATGTGCACTGTTGCGAATAGGACAATTTCTGATTCTGCTGGGCTAAGCGTAAGCAAAAGGGAAGCTGTATCCAGAAGTAACCCTTTCAGTGCGATTACAGAGTATATAAGTCATTTGGATAGAGTGTAGACCTAGATCAAAGACTTCCTGGTGAAGCCCTTTGATGAGGTCTTCACAATTTTTCATAAATTTCATTTTCTATAGTGGTACATTTTGATACATTTTTAACTTTGTTAATATTCAGAACGGGTGAGACCAGTTTACGCTATTCAGCAAATTTATAGTTTAAATTTCAGAATTTGCTATTGTACACAGAGAAAGAATGGTAACATATCCTACCGATCAAAACTGATTTATCATTCATATCTACCACTAAAATGATGTTTTCATTCTTACGATTTTCATTGCATATTTATTATTTGAAATATCTTTTTCGATTTCAGAAACTGTCCATGTTTAATGAATATACAAGCTACCCAAACGAAGGCTTACGTCTCGCTTACATGTCCGTACAAAGTTAGTAAAGCTGTAAATATGTTAGGAAACTGCATATGATGTAGAATGCCTAGCTCGCAGATCGGAATTCGGATATATTTATATAATTAAACTGAATACAAATGTGAAATGCTTAGATCGTCCATCGACATGGGAGACCTAGCTTGTATATCGACATTTGAATATATGCAGGGACACCGAGTATGGGGGTTGAATGTGTAGATCGTCTATCAGCATTAGAATAGATGTAAGGAAACTGAATATTGAGGTTGAATGTCTAGCTCACATTATACAAATTCCAGTTCATATTACAATTATGGGAGCTAAATATTGAACGCATTATTGGTATACTGGAACACATATATACTATCTAATCAGTATTTGATTTTATATTTTAGAAAAATTAATTTCGGTCTGGAATGTCTGGCTCGCCAATCGGCATTGGCATTCATACAGAGAAACTGAATGTCGAGCTGAAATGCAAAGCTTTCAAGTAGGATTTTCAGTTCGTTTAGGGAACTCTGATTGTCGAACAGGAATGCATAGCTCGCTTATGGGCATTCGATTTTATATGAGGAGATTGAATGTCGAACAGAAATGTCTAGCTCGCCTGCCATCCCATCGCGTTAACCCTTTCCCTCATAATTATACACACCAGTTCACGCCTTGGTAAACAGAGTAGACCCAGATCAGATGGAAGTCGTCTGATCGAGATCTGCTCTGTTTGCTGATGAAATAATACGGATATGATTATATAGGTTGTGTCAGTGGTAAAATATATTCTCTTGTCGAACTTGCCATTATAACAATTCAGCTAATTAATGTTGATACATTTATTATTGCTTATTAAATATTTTTAGGGAAACTGTTAATATATGAACTGAAACTGAATATCGAAATGGATTTGTCTAGCTTGCATATCGGTATTTGAAGATGCGTAAGGAAACTGAAACTGAAAATCGAATGTTTAATCTGCATATCTGTATTTGGAAATATTTGAGAAAACTAAATATCGAGGTGGATTGAGCAACTCGCACATCGGCATTTGAATATGAGAAAGGAGACTGATTATCGATACGGAATAGCTAGCTCTTCTATCGGCATTCGATGTAAATATTGAGGTTGAGTGCCTAGAGCGCCCATCGGCATTCGAATATATGTAAGGAAACTGAATACCGAAGAAGAATGTCTAGCTTGCTTACTGGCATTCGAATATATGTAACTGAATATTAAGCTAAAACGTTTTACTCGTACATCGGACTTCGAATTTCGAATATATGTAAGGAAACTGAATACCGAGTTGGAAAGCCTAGATCGCCCATTGGCATTAAAATATATGTAATTAAAGTACCTAGTTATAGTCTACTTTCAGTCCGAAGGGCCGCTCAGCCGACTGTACATTTACTCCCCTAGCCATTCGCCTACAATATTGAGCACTGCTAACATATGGCGCAATCATGCAGCCGCAGTACCGGCTAGTTACCCTCAGAGGTGCCCATTTTAACCCCTGGGTGGGTGGAGAGAAGGTGCGGGTGGGAACACACAGATAAGTATCTCTGAAATTTTCGGGCGGGGCCGGGATTTGAACCCCGGACCTCCGGATTGGTAGTCAAACGCGTAACCACTAGACCACCGCACACCAGGAAACTGAATATTGAGCTGGAATGTCTTGCTCGACCATCGGCTTTCGAATACACGTAAGGAAACTGGTTATCAATGTGGAATGCTTAGCTGGCGCATCGGATTTGATGTTCATAACCTGCCATTTCTTAATGTTTAGTTCGCTAATCGCCATTCGCGCTCATAGAGGAAAACTCAAAAGTCGAACTGGAGTGTCTAGCTCGCAAAATCGCCATTGGCGTTCATATAGGTGAAACTGACTGTGGAACAAATGTAGATTTGTTATTGTCTATTCACGTGTGGTTTCGTTATTGTCCATTTTCTTTTTAGTTATTCCATTGTAGTTTTGTCATTGTCCATTTTCTTTGTTACTGTAGTTTTGGTACCTGCCCACTTTCTTTTAGTCATGCCAGTGTAGTGTTGTTACTTGTCCATTGTTTTAGTTATATCACTGTACTTTCATTATTGTTCATTAACTTTTATTTATACCACTGTAACTTTGTGACTTCTCAATTTTCTTGTTGTCCATTTTCTAATACATGTAGTGATACGAATATAGTTGTGTTATTCTTTCATTTTGTATTGTTATTCAAATGCATTTTTCTACTTTCTTATAGCATAGAGATAAAACAGTTGTTTTGGTTTTCTTCATTTTAGTAGATGTGTGGTTTTGTCAATTTTCTTATATTTATTCGTATGTACTTGTGTTATTCTTCCATTTTGTATTGCTATTCAAATGCAATTTTGTTATTTCCTACTTTCTTATAGTATAGAGATAATACAGTTTTTAGTTTCTTCATTTTTGTTTCAAATCCATGTTACAGTAATAAACAGTATTGACCCTGAAGATACGCGGATTTACATGATGTTTTATCTGGATCCAAGCTATTTGCACAAGTAATCACAGACACGACATTGGCAACGAAAGAATTAAAACAGTTCTCTATACAAAATGTCATTGTGCATTTTAAAGAAATACAACCGTCATGTCAAACAATTTGGATCCTCATTAGACGTCAACTTACTTGGTGTCTCATCTAGATCAAAACTGTTTTCAATTGACATCAAGGAAGTGCCTGCAGCGCGCTTAATGTAAACTGAAGTTAAACTTACAGGGACGTAGCAGAATCCTAATTTAATGTACGTATCGTGACTATATAGGTCCTGGTGGGGTGGGGAATTTAGAATTGTGTAGTATTAAACCATTGTAATACATAGAGCATTTACTCATTTAAGAGGAAATGCTCTATTTATCTCAATGGTTTCTAAATACACTGGGTTAAAGCTTACATATCAATACAGAATGTTTAACAAGTTCTATCCCCTTAGCTTTCGGTTTTTGTCCCATTTTTGCCATAATAATGTTTCAACTTTCAGATTGATGCTACGCACGTGCGTCTGTACATATCGCTAGATATGGCATTGAAGTATCAATTGATATGACATTACATAGATGGACGGAACAATATAATATTAACATATTGATTGATGATGTTTGAGGTTAAAACTGACGGTATCAAATTGTATTCATATACGGTGAATAAGCAAATATTTACGCACTTTTATTATACCTTTCAAATATTCATCATCAGAAAATGATTGATGAATATGAACTAGGCACTATATAAACAGATGGACTGATGACGTTTGTGGTTAAATCCGACAGTATCAAATTACGCTAGTACTTTTGTACCTTTTAAATATTTACAATCAGTAATTGATAGATGAATATGAAATCCATTGTTCTAAACCAAACCCAGCCAGCTGTATCTATCTCCTCCCATGCTCTTTTTAGAATTTCAATTTGCATAATTATAATAATATCTAGACTGCGTGCCACTATTGTTCAGTATCATTAAATTTCAACGACGTAGTTGGTAGCGTATTGTTGCTGTTAGATTATGTTACATTCTAACATATACCGGTAGTTGTCATGCTGTAAACATGATGCTACTCAATCTATTAATTGCTGAAATGATTTGTTGAGCGCCAAACAGCTTAGCCCATTCACCGACAATGTCGCAAATGTGCAGCACGACAAATAGTGTAGTCCCAGATCAGACGAGTCCAGTATCCCTTAATCATTTACCCTATGAATGTAAGAACTAATGACATCATGAGTGCTAATTAGATTAACACATTGCACATGAACACAGGACATGTTGGTCATGGTAGAAACTACAGATTCATATCTTTATTACTTAATAAGAAAAAAGAGCAGACCTGATCAGAGAGCTTCTACACGTGTCGTTTGACCAGGGTCTTCCATGCTTGCAAAGGGGTAGAAATGCGGAATTATGGAGTCACGGGTTAACTCATTCTCTCCTACTGACGCCTTATTGCATCTATGTAAACTTTACATTTTGAAACCATTGTGATAAATACAGCATTTGCTCCTATAGGAGCAAATGCTCTATTTATCACAATGGTTTCAACCAACACAATTCTAAATTTTCCCTTTTCTTTAGTTAATGCTCCTTTTCGGTAGATTTATTTAAAGAGGTTGGGTCTAAAAATAGTCTAGGGGAGAATGAGTTAAAAAGGCCAAAAACACACAGCTCAAAGGCAGGGCCCGATGGAGCCCTCTGATCAAGGTCAGCATTGTTTGCTGAACACAATGGGTTAATAACAAGAATTTACAGACCCTGATAACACGCAATTGTCTTAGACTGCCACTGATTTTGGTCTACACTGTTGGCAACTCGTCATTTTCTCGTTTCTAATTTTGCCCTCATTTCTAGGAATCTGGTCATAGAAATTAAATAAAAGTTCACTTTGCAATAACAATAAACAGTGTATGAACGTTATATGAATATTTCATATAAAGTTATTGCTTCAATAAACCAGAAACATTTCAACAGTTAATTGAATATTTAATTGCTTTATTCGTTACATTTCACATGTATCCTGTGCATGGAGACGCTTCCTGCTTCGGTTTTAGCACTTTCCCTCTTGCATATTTATGTTACGGTGTAGCACTTAATAACTATTCAATAACTGATTGTTCCGTAATAGCAAAACAACAACCAAACATTTAGCCATGAAAGAAACTGAATTATACCATTTCAAAAGCAAACAGGGCCCATGCTTATAAAACTTTTAGTTGAGTCTGAGTTCGTTCTCAAGATTTTGATTGGTCAGATTTGAGCCTTTGGCTCAAATCTGACCAATCAAAAGCTTGAGAACTCAAATCTGACCAATCAAAAGCTTGAGAACTCAAATCTGACCAATCAAAAGCTTGAGAACTAACTCAGACTCAACTTAAAGCTTTATAAGCATGGACCCAGAACAGACTCTGATAATACAATAGCAATATGCTTCATATCTACTATGTTGCAAAAGGTGTTAACCCTTTTCCTTTTCTGTGTTTTTTCCAAATTTCAATACCTACTGTATATTCATAGACAAAATAGTTATGAAGAAATTTGGAAGGGGAAATATTGTAGCCATTTTAGAAAGTAAAGAAACAGATCTTTCGAAGTCCATTAGCAAACAGAGCAGACCCTGATCAGACGGTTCCTATCCTATAGGAGCCGTCTGGTCTGGGTCTACTCTGTTTGAATATGCGTAGAAACACGTATCTATGAAGGAAATGGTTAAAAGGCTAAAATGTGAAATAAAGGATTACTTAGAACTCGTGATAGACTTTTGCGAACAATTTGGATCCATACTAGACAACAATTCGTACTTGCGCCTATGTATTCCAACCTACATTACAGTCGGGTTGCTTAACCTTTAAACTCTCATATTATAAGCTGAACTTCGATATCTCGAATTCGGATAACTCGAACTTCGGAATAACTCAAAACAAAGAGTTCACCCTTCAAAACAATATAATACAGAATAATTGCTCTAAAATATATGAGTGCGCATTTTTTAAGTAATTAAGTATCACCAAATACTAAGATTAGTATTGGCCAGTCTTTATTATGTAACTTAGAATAATATTACATGTACATGTATTAGTTTTGGAGTTTGTCACTGACCAACTACGGAAATATAGGGGGTATGTAGGATGAATAGTGGGCGAGGCGATAGTAGACCTAAACCGATTTTTATTAATATTAACCCTTTACTTCATATAAACACGTTTTCACGTCTTTGCAAACAGAGTAGAGTCAGATCCTATGGGATCTGTTTGCTTATGAAATTATCATAGATCTGACTACAGTTTCTACCAATACCAAAAAAGCAGGGTATTCGTGTCGTTTTTAAACTTCGGCTAATAAATATTTATGATGTCATTATTTCTTAAATGAATATTAAACATTGAAAGGTTTAATTAAGATAAATAATAAACAGCATATTTAGGTCTATATTGTATTCAGATAATCTAATATAATACTCGGACAAGTGACAAAATCTGGTATCCACTGAGATCTAGTATTCTGTTTGATTCTGTGTTTTCAGAGAGAGGAGACTTTTTCAAGATGAAAGGGTATATATTCGCTAGAGGATATTGAATTACAAGCAGTGGAGATCCTGATCAGAAGTCGCCTCTAGATCTAGGTCTACACTGTTTGCAAATGCCAGCACACTCGTTCACCCTTTCCGTCATATATACGCATTTTCAAGCATTTGCAAACAGAAGCGTATAGGAGATAAATATAACAGAACAAACAGTATAGATCCTGATGAGAGGGTCTACACGGTTTGAAAAGGTCATTAGTTACTCGTGTCCTGTACTGTAAGAGTTAAGTATTTTGTCATCATGAGAAAATGTTCATGTATATCCGAAAAATATATATGTATGTATGGAAGTGGAAGTCCGGCTTGGACAAATGAACAAGTCCATTTTGTAGTTTCAGAGTTGTAATTAGTATAGTTCCAAATCACATACATATATGACAAGATCATCAAATAAGAAATCATATGCAAGTAAATGTCCAGTATGAAAATCCAAACTAAGGATAGAATTAGAAATATAATTATTGTATAAGTGTTAGAATTTCTAACACGGAGAAAGGGGTGGCCGTTGCCACCTAGTAAATATAAAACTACATGTACATTTTCCCGGCTGATGGTTTGCCGTTCGTGTCAATCCGAAAACTATATGTCTTCTCTAACCAAAAACTAAACTAGAACTCGCTGTTGAATATGCAAGAGGGGAGGAGTTGGCAAGTCGCTGGATTTCAGCCAATCACATGCTGCCCAACTGGATCAGCATGCTTGGTCAGTGCGAACCCGTGAAACCCTGTGAGACTTAATGGAATGATGCTAATAAATTGTGTACCATACGGTTGTCAGTGTGTTAAGACTCTTAATAGTCTAACCCCAGTGATTTTACTCCATCTATCTTATATGGTTGTCAAAGGATTCGCAAATGTAAAGAGTTTATTATATCATTCAGTTAACAACAAAGCTAGCACCGACTGACTGATTCCACCTGTTAAGAACATTAGGGATTTTCAAAGTAAAAAATATCTGAAATTATACTGGCGTACTATCACAGATACTACCCCTGATATGCATATAACAGATAATGACTTAGATGGATTCTTCATCAGGATCCAAACAATTCTCAGTCTCTGATACACATACCATAAGTATTGTATTATTAGGTTTACTATTATTATCATTTATCTAAGGCACATGATTACTAATTATTATATGAAACTTAAATTCTAAATTAATTAATTATTTGTTCACCGAAAGTGTTCATGTTTGATATAGTGAATTTGAGAATTAGGCACACTGAACATTTGTATATCAAGCTTAGAATAGAACCATCAAGTGTTGATATCCTTGTATAACAACGGTGATTGAGAGTTCAGTAACACGGAAGAGGAGACACATTTGTGTGTGGCTATTTCCGACGACCAACATGTGGTATGCTTAGATGTATTACACCATTTGCTTTGCTTTGGTGTAACACAAAGTTATCTAACATGGCATTCTTGTTTTGCTCCCATGGCAACTAGCAACACCACACTTTTCGCTGCCAATGGCAAACCAGAACAGAACAGAACATATCTTTATTTCGTCTCAGGTACTAAGATGTACAACATGAGGGAAACATACATATAGTATATATAATTGATTGAAAATGAGTCCGGTCGTTTTTATAAATTAACTTGTTCGGCAAAAATGCATATGCTTTAAAGGGGGGGGGGGCATTTAGTGCAGAGACTTTTTCCATCCAGCGGGTCTAGTGGGTACCAGCGATGATCTTTGCAATCGGTTTGTTCGGCATCTCATTAGGAGACAACTGTTTCATACTGGGATTATGTTTTGTTTAACCCTAAACCTATTCACTATTCATGTAAGATATAATGACATCATTAATATTAAATAGATTACTTTTTATAATGGCATATAAAGACATGACATTCTTGCTCAGGCAGTCATTTTAGGATCCAATCCATATCATACCACAAGCAAACAGGGCAGACCCTGATCAGACGCCTCCTATACAAGCCTAATTTGTTCATTTTTCTCTATTTAACCCTTTCCCTGTTCTATGTTTATTACAAATTTCAATACCTACTGCATGAATATACATGGCCAAAATAGTTATAATGAAATAAGGAAGGTGAAATAGTGTAGCCATTTTAGAAAATAAATAAACATATCTATCAAATTTTATAAGCAAACAGAGCAGACCCTGATCAGACGGCTCCTCTAGGAGCCGTCTGATCTGAGTCTACTCTGTTTGCAGATGCGTGAAAACACGTTTATACAAGGCAAAGGGTTAATGTCCTATTTCGGTGGATTAATTCAAATAGGTTTGATCTAAAATTACTTAAATTAGTCTATGGGGGAACGGTTTAACTCCGTGAATATTCACGCAGGACTGTATCCATTATGAGTATAACGAACATTATTTCATTTGTTAGAATATTAACCATTTTAAAGCTGAATTTTAAATGGACTTTTCCAAACCTCAAACAGGCCACATTTACAATTAATATTCAAGGACATTTTAACCCTTCGCTTGCTGAATTTGAAAATACATTTCTCCTTCTTTACCCATGCCCTGTTGTATATTTACATATATCTTCACTGTGTACACGTCGTATTTCGCTGTGCAATGATCACTGCTGTGGAGTGCACTGGTTGCACAATCAACTTGTAAATAGTGCAGACCCTGATTAGACAGCTCCTGCAGGAGCTGTCTCATCTGGGTCTTCACTATTTACAGGTAGGTATATTGACGTGAATAGCAAGTGAAGGGGTAAAGAAAGGTGTAACATGACTCATAGTGCACTGACGAGAGGACTGCTCTATGAGCTCTCTCATCCGGGTACACACTGTCTGCAATGACATAAGTGACCGTGTCCCACACTGAAAGAACCCTTTTCCTGTTCTATGTGTATTCAAAATTTTAATAACTTCTGAATATTTATGAGTAAAATAGTTATAACGAAATATGGAAAGTAGAATATTGCAGCAATTTTAGAAACAAAAGGAACATATCTATCAAATTCCATAAGCAAACAGAGTTGACCTCCTATAATGGACGTCTGATCTGGGTCTACTCTGTTTGCAAGTGCGTGAAAACACGTTTATATGAGGGATTAGAGACACGGGTATATTTCACTGTAATACGTTGAAACAAGTGCCATCCCACATAAACAATAAACTGTACTCATATATTTGCATTATTAACCTGTGAAATGTTTGACAAACTATGGTTTATGAGAGTTTAATGGTGTGTAATTCAGAACCAGCGAAGCATGCTACATAATTCAGCATATTACAAAATCCAGAGCTGCAAATAAAGGTACGTACTCAAATACTAAAAGCGACATTTCTCCTCCAAACCCTATGTTCGAGACGATTCTAAAGAGTGGTAACAATACAGTGTTTGGTGGAGAAATAAAGACGTAATTCTTGAAAGTGCTTTAATTTTCCACAGCTTTACATCATTTTAAACCTTTAGCCGGCTACGGTCAACATTGCGATTACCTTAGTGACCTTAGTACATGTATTGGAAGACAACTGCAGAGTATGTTCTATTATACATGTAACTGTATTTCAAAGAGAGCATACACTGATCAAGTGGATCCTACAGGAGCCGTCTGATCAGGGTCTACTCATTTTGCAAAGGCGTAAATAGGGGTTTATAGAGTGAGTGAGTGAGTGAGTTGGGTTTTACGTCCGACCAACAGTATTTCAGTTATTTGCAGACGGCACCCGCATGAGACAAGTTATAGTGCTGTCTCACTGGAATACTCCTGCCGCAGGTACATGGCAAGGGCATCCCACCCAGTCACATTATCCTGACACCGGGCCGACCAGTCCTAGAACTACACCTTTATTGTCGAGCGTAGATAAGGTAGCTACTAGTACCAACTTTGAACGACGTTTGGTCTGTCGCGGCCGGGGATCGAACTCACGACCTTCGGACGCTCTACCACTGAGCAACGCGGCTTTTTTTATAGAAAGAAAAGGGTTAGGACAGGTGGTAGATTTACCCTTTCGCTGCCAAACTCTGTCGTCTGATAACTTTGTCGTCTGCTACAAATTTTCATTTTATTGATTTTCTTCATTTTTGTTTCAAAAACATAGTAACAGTAACAAACAGTTTGGATCCTGATGAGACGCCGAGTAATCACAGATCCGGCATTGGTAGCGAAAGGGTTAATACCGGATAAACGTTATGGAGAAAACTCCAGTAGCAGCTTTCTGCATGATGTTCGTCCTGCGTGGATACATCAATATCAACAGTAGAACCTGTCTTAAGAGGTGATCAAAAAGAGGTCTAACGGTGGGTCTGTAAGGCAGGTGGTAGCTCAATATAGGTCAAAAGTAATGTAGAAAGCTTCTATAGGAGCTGTCTGTATCTGTTTTGTCCTGCATTAAGCTACCACCTGCCTTACGGACCAACCGTTAGATCTCTTTTTGATCACCGTTTAATTCAGGAAAATAAACATATCCCCTCTCCGACTAAGTCCGATTAGGCTCACGTAGTGCTGCTCAATTTGATTTGGAACACATGAGTTTGCTCCATGCAGAAATTCTATTGTTTGTCCGAGAACATCTTTTGTTTGCATTACAATTGTATTCTGTGAATGTCCGTTTTTGGACATTCTTGGGGCACTCCGACCGTTTCTGAGATTTTGACTGTCCTTTTGATCTGCTTTTAAGTGGATGGGGAAGTTGGGATCTGATCCAGCTTCTTAATAATTCATATGTAGTCATTTGTACATTGACTTGTTAAATATCGGTTCAGGCCGTTCTCTAAACCGATTACATAATAGGCTAATTATAGAGACAACCTCTTTGAATAAATCTACCAAAATGGAGCATTAACTAGAGAAAAGGAAAAATTTAGAATTTTGTCGCTGAAACCATGGTGATAAATAAAGCATTTGCTCCTGTAGGAGAAAATGCTCTATTTATCACAATGGTTTCACAAAGTGACATATACAGTCGTAAAATGTCGTTAATATGAGGGAATGGGTTACGGTGTGTGATTACTTTTGCAGTTACAGTATGTGATTACCTTTGCAGTTACAGTGAGTGTGATTACCTTTGTAGTTACAGTGAGTGTGATTACCTTTGTTGTTACAGTGAGTGTGATTACCTTTGTTGTTACAGTGAGTGTGATTATTTTTGTAGTTACGATGTGTGATTACCTTTGTAGTCAGTGCTTGATTACATTTTCAGTTACAGTGAGTGTTGTTACCTTTGTAGTTACAAATGAGTGTGATTACCTTTGCAGTTACAGTGAGTGTGATTACCTTTGTAGTTACAGTGAGTGTGATTACCTTTGCAGTTACAATGAGTGTGATTACCTTTGCAGTTACAGTGAGTGTGATTACCTTTGTAGTTACAGTGAGTGTGATTACCTTTGCAGTTACAATAAGTGTGATTACCTTTGCAGTTACAGTGAGTGTGATTACCTTTGTAGTACCTTTGTAGTTACAGTGAGTGTGATTACCTTTGTAGTTACAATGAGTGTGATTACCTTTGCAGTTTGATTACCTTTGCAGTTACAGTGAGTGTGATTACCTTTGCAGTTACAGTGAGTGTGATTACCTTTGTAGTTACAGTGAGTGTGATTACCTTTGCAGTTTGTCATTAAAAAGCCTCTTGCAAGTTTAAAAACTTTCATACTGAATGGCTTCTATATTTAAATACTAATGGGCTATTCCACTCTGAAAATTTCAGTGTTGAAAGGGTTAACCTCTGCACTCTAAGCCATTGTCGTCTGCAAACATTGTCGTCTGCAAACATTGTCGTCAAATAGTGTCGCCTGCAAACATTGTCGTCGCAAACATTGTCATCAAACATTGTCGTCTGCAAACATTGTCGTCTGCAAAAATTGTCGTCTGCAAATATTGTCGTCGCAAACATTGAGTTATTGGAGTGGCAACAAATTTGGATCCTGATGAGAAACTGAGTTATTGAGCATCTCATCACGATCAAAACTTTTGAAAAGTTGATCACAAAGTCGCCAGTGTGTTGCTGATGGTTAACATTAATAGTAAAGAAAAACAAAATATCGAAGTTAGGCGTCTAATGAATAGATGAGTTACTTTTCATCTTTAACTTTAGGCAAACAGTTTGCAAACACTATCACATATTGCTAACAATAGTATTCATTGGAGCACATGTGTCACCTGCCAGCCGAAGGATGATAAAAAAGCATGATGCAACAAGATGTGTTTTTGAAACACTATGCCTCTCGCCCAATTTGATCTTTGACCCAAAAGGATGACCTTGACACATCTCCCCTCAAAATGTACAGCTTCATGAGATACACATGCATGCCAAATATTAAGTCTCTATCTCAACTGGTTCAAAAGTTATGGCCAATGTTAAAGTTGGTGATTTGACCTAAATATTTGACCTCTGACCTTGAAGGATGACCTTGACATGTCACCCTCAAAATATGCGGCTTTATGATATACATATGCATGCCAAATATCAAGTATCTACCTGTACTTGCTCAAAAGTTATGACCAATGTTAACGTTGCTGACAAACAGACAAACTGACAAACAGACAGACAGGGCAAAAACAATATGCCCTCCAGATCTGATCTGGGGGCATAAAAAGCTGGACAGAAAGACAGATAATAAAAAGTCCAGAATTAATCCTAGTGCCACCTGCTAAACCAGATGACACAATGTGTTATCGGTACTTTGGACATGAATAAACAATGTACAGTGTATGTTGTTTTTTAAAATTATCATTCCATTGTATTGAAAGACATTAACAAAAACTTTTGGGAGCCCCTGTATACAAAATCCCAACCTTTTACCAATGCAAATAGTGTTGATCTAGATCATATGTTGCCACAATGACAATACAATTGATCTAGATATGTTGCCACAATGACAATACAACAACTGATCAGGATCTAGTCACTAATATCTTTCTTTCATAACCACTTAATAAATTAACAACAGGGTATCTTTAAATGTAGATTACTGCTAAATACAGAGTGAAAATAATGTCTAAATCTCCTTTGAGAGCTTGTGGCATAACATTTGTCCTGCATTAAGTTACCACCTGCCTTAACCAATTACCTCATAGGCTATTTTTAGATCCAACCACTTTGAATAAATCTACCGAAAAGGAGCATTAATTAGAGAAAAAAATTTTTTTTAGAATTTTGTAGTTTGAAACCATTGTGATAAATAAAGCATTTGCTCCTATAGGAGAAAATGCTTTATATATCACAATGGTTTCACAGAGTGACATTTACAGAAGCGTCAAAAGGCGTCAATATGTGGGAATGGGTTAAGACCCAGATGTACTTCATGTGAGTGACCAATGCTGAATTTTTTCACAAGAGTTATTGTTAACCCTTTCCCTGTTCTAGGTTTATTCCAAATTTCAGTACCTACTGAATATTTATGAACAAAATAGTTATAATGAAACATGGAAGGTGGAACCTTGCAGCAATTTTAGAAAGTAAAGAAACAGATTATCAAATTCTATTAGCAAACAGAGCAGACCCTGATCAGACGGCTCCTCTAGGAGCCGTCTGATCTAGGTCTACTCTGTTTGCAAATGCGTGAAAACACGTTTATATGAGGGAAAGGGTTAAGGGACGTATTTCAAAACTAAAAGTAGAACTATCATTTCTCTATCTACTTGTGACTACTCTTTAAAATTGTCACTTCAAGATGATTCCAAAGAGTGTCACAACATAGGGTTTAACAGAGAAATAATTAGACTATCTGTTTACTTTACACATCTTTTCTATGCCTCTGTTTCAACTACTATCACACACAGTATAGACCCTGATCCTTTTAGAAACAATTCACATTAATGTCCGTACAGTGGGGACCGTATATCATTTACAACCAATCAAACACTGTGATATACACGTATTAATATTATAAAGTGATAAAACTATTAACCAGTGGACAATTGAAAATTCAATGCCATACATCAGCATTTCAGACCAGTAGATAAGACGTGTAGTTTCACTACTAGTTAGTATACTCCATAACTACACCTTTCAATGCCCTGGCAAACAAGAGTATAGTAAAACCCCGCTAAACCAGACATGAAATTTAGTATAAATGTCGGTCTTGAATGCAGGTGGCATCTTAATGCAAGGTGGAAGTCATGCAGAAAGCTCCTCTAGGAGCAGTCTGCTTGACTTTCACCCTGCATTAAGCAGTCACCTGCCTAAAAGTATCTACATTCTTCTCTACTAGAATTTCTATTTAGAGGGGTTTCACTGTAGACTCAGATCAGACAGAACCTGTAGAAGTCATCTGATTAGGGACTGCTGTTTGCTTATGGAATATATTATTGATCCGATTCTACAGTTTCTGTGTGGGCAAAAATTGCATGTGTTAATATGCCATTTTAAATATAAAATTTATTCAATATTGATGATGTCATTATTTCTTACATGAATATTCATGGTAATATCACAGGGGTCTATAACGTTTCATGGGAGTCTATATAATAAATGTTATCATTTAATATATATAAACTCCCATGAAGCGGCACAGACCCCTGTGGGTAATTATAAGTAATGTAAATTTCATATTTCTCAATATTTATAAGCTGATTTTTTATGATGGCATATGTACACAGAATGTTTTGGCTCAGGCAGACATTGTAAAATCATATCTATATTATACCATAAGCCAACAGAACAGACCTTGATCAAATGGCTTCTATAGGAGTGGTCTGATCTTGGTCTAATCTGTTTGTAAATGTTTGAAAAGGTGTTTATATGAAGGAAAGGGTTAAAATCACATCTCCACTGTGATTCTGAGTAGCAGCAGTGTACGGTTTGGTAGAGAAACAAGAGATGTTTGTAAAACATGTATACCCACCAAGACCCCAAGACCTTTGATCTAGTGACCTCAACTATAGAGGTCATCCAGTGGTCATGACTAATCACCACAGCAACTTTGAAGATCCTAAGCCAAACCACTGATCATTTATTGATCTGAAAACATTTCACAAGTTAAGGTCATGGTGACCTTGACCTTTGACCTAGTGACCTCAACAACTATAGGGGTCATCTAGTGGTCAGGACCAACTACCACAGCAAGTTTGAAGATCCCGAACCAAACCATTGAGCAGTTATTAATTGGAAACCATTTCATCAGTTACGGTCATGATGACCTTGACCTTTGACCTAGTGACCTCAAAATAAATAGGGTTCATCTAGTTGTCATGACCAACCACCACAGCAAGATCCTAAGCTAAACCCTTGAGCAGTTATTGATTGGAAACCATTTCACCAGTTAAGGTCATGGTGACCTTGACCTTTGACCTAGTAACCTAAAAAACAACAGGGATCATCTAGTTGTCATGACCAACCACCTAAGCAAATTTGAAGATCCTAAGCCAAACCCATGAGCAGTTATTGATCAGAAACCATTTTACAAGTTTAGGTCATGGTGACCTTTACCTTTGACCTAGTGACCTCAAAAACGATAGGGATCATTCAGTGGTCATGACCAACTACCGCAGCAAGTTTGAAGATTCTAAGCCAAACCCATGAGCAGTTATTGATCGGAAACCATTTAACCAGTTAAGAGCATGCTGACCTTGACCTTTGACCTAGTGACCTCAAAATCAATAGGTGTCATCTAGCGGTCATTACCAACCACCACAGCAAATTTGAAGATCCTAAGCCAAACCATAGAGCAGTTATTGATCACTAACCATTTCACCAGTTAAGGTCATGGTGACCTTGACCTTTGACCTAGTGACCTAAAAAACAATTAGACTAATCTAGTTGTCATGACCAACCATCTAAGCAAATTTGAAGATCCTAAGCCAAACCCTTGAGCAGTTATTGATCAGAAACCATTTTACCAGTTAAGGTCATGGTGACCTTGACCTTTGACCTAGTGACCTAAAAAACAATAGGGGTCATTCAGTGGTCATTACTAACAACCACAGCAAGTTTGAAGATTCTAAGCTAAACCCTTGAGCAGTTATTGATCGGAAACCATTTAACCATTTAAGGTCATGGTGACCTTGACCTTTGACCTAGTGACCTCAAAATCAATAGGGGTCATCCAGTGGTCATGACCAACTACCACAGCAAGTTTGAAGTTCTAAGCTAAACCCTTGAGCAGTTATTGATCGGAAACCATTTAACCAGTTAAGGTCATGGTGACCTTGACCTTTGACCCAGTGACCTCAAAATCATTAGGGGTCATCTAGTGGTCATGACCAACCACCACAGCAAGTTTGAAGATCCCAAACCTAACCCTTGAGCAGTTATTGATCGGAAACTATTTCACCATTTTAGGTCATGGTGACCTTGACCTTTGACCTAGTGACCTCAAAAACAATAGGGGTCATCTACTTGTCATGACCAACCACCACAGCAAGTTTGAAGATTCTAGGCCAAGGCGTTTATTAGTTATCGTTCGGAAACCATCGATCTACCGACCGACAGACCGACCGACCAACCGACCGACCGACATGTGCAAAGCAATATACCCCCATTTTTTCAAAAGGGGGGTATAATAAATATTTTTGTAAATATTTACACCTCATAGCTCTGGAATACAGGCAAACTAGAAATGTGTTTATAAGACACAGATGCCATAACAAAATAACTGTGACCTACTAATGAACACTCTCACTGCCAAACAGGGCCGTGATAAAAAAAGTTCCTTAACCAAGCCCTAAATTGTGACTACTCATTAGAGAATCAGTGACTTTTTGAGACAAATCTAATGAGTAGTAAGGGTTTGGTGGAGAAATGACAAAAAAAAGTTGTTGCCAAATGCATAGATTACTCTTCTTATCGGAGGTCCTGAAAGGAAAATCAGGTTTTTAAAACAAATGGAGATTAAAATTTACTTAATATAAACATGTATTTGTACCTTTGCAAACAGAGGAGCTATCTGACTAGGGTCCGTTTTGTTTGCTTATGACATGATATAGATCTGATTCTACAGCTTTTATCGTCAAAGCAAAACATTCCCTAGAAATTTTAACACGACAAAAATTCAGCTAATAAATATTTACAATGCAATTGTTTCTCACATAAATATTGAAGCGGTAAAGGGTTAATGTAAAATGAAAGTCATGCAAAAAAGCTCCACTACAAGCTTACTTCCTTACTTTCATCCTGCATTAACCCTTTACTCATTGATTACTTCTTTCTAAACCTTTGCAAACAGAGTAGACCCAGATCAGACGGCTCCAGGATCTGCTCTGTTTGTTTAAGATATAATATAGATATGATTCTACAGTTTCCGTAAAGGCCAATTATGTCTTTGTCAATGTACTATTATACCAATTAATCTAAATAATATTCATGATGTCATGATTTTTGTTACATGAATATTCATGGAGTAAAGGGGTAAGTATTCACCTACTCTTATAGACCCACGTGTTCATTCATTATGTAGCTGCTATAGGCAGATTCTACTGTGCATGAAAACCAAGTTTTATATCAGTGTACAACCAGATCAATAAGAGCAATGTGGTTTGTGATAGTTATTTAACATTGTTTACAAGTAAAATATATCTCTTCTACCAAGGATCCACTATAAAAGGACTGTTTAACCCTTTACTTCATAATTAAACCTTTTTAAACCTTTGCAAACAAAGTAGACCCAGATCAGATGGCTACTATAGCAGTCGTCTGATCAGGATCTGCAGTTTGCTTATGATATAATATAGATTTGATTCTACAGTTTCTGTCTGCCCAAACATTCCTATGTGCATGTTTCTTTATAAAAATTAATCTAATATTCATGATATCATTATTTCTTACCTAAATATTTATGATAATGGGGTAATCAATATAGGATATTTCAATAGCTCCTATGGGAACTTTCTGCATAATTATTGTCCTACATTAAGCTACCAACTGTCTAAAACTCCAAAATTAGACATCTTTTGAGAGGTTAAGATAACCTATTCCCGCATATTGACGCATTCTGATGCCTTGTTTTAATTCAGTTTTTGTAACTATAAAATTCAGTCCAATATTATTCATGCAGTGATAAATTATTTCTTACATGAATATTCATTGCGGAAAGGGTTAAAGGGTCAAAACTACATTTTCAAACAGATTAGACCCAGATCAGACAGCTCCTGTAAGAGCCATCTAATCAGGGTCTGATATGTTTGCTTACTAACATATTAAAGGTCTGACTCCTGTTTCAACATGTGTACATATGCCATTATAAAACTTCAGCTAATAAATATTCATGATATCATTATTATTTCTTACAACAGGCAAATGGTTTAACAGGTTTCACTGTGCAAGATGCAAAATGGTTACAGTTAAGCAATTCGAGGGTTTGGTGCAAAACTATTCTAACTCCTTCACAAAGTGAAGGAGTTAGAATAGTTTTGCGCCAAGCCCTCGAATTGCTTTAAACAAAATGTTTACAAGAAAAAAGATAACAAACAGAGTCAGTTAAATGAATAATGCGAGAGTGATAGTTTTTGTCCATACTCCACCATCAAATTCCATAAAAAATAAAGTTGTGGCCAGCACAAAACTTGGACCAACTCATGTTTACACTGTCAGCTACATGCATACGACCAATTTATGTTCAGCTGACTGTGAGCTGGCCCTACAAAACCACATTCGATATTGACAATGGACTACCAGTGTAGACCCTAATCAGATGCTGTAATTCTGACTACTGGTTGCATTGTCTAGGTTCCCTAATTTTCCTGTCAGAGGTCAAATACGTTTCACAAAGCATACAACAATCATTCATTCTTCAATACATCTTTTTAAAGTATTCAATAACAAAATAACTTTCCATCACATACTGTTAAGCAATTGCACAAACAACATACAGTTCTCTCAAAATCACTTTTCCTATAGATTGTTTTCAAATATTCTCTAAAGATCTTCATTCTGCTAAAATCTGATGCATTGCTGCCATATTTTTCGATTGACTGGTATAGGAAATTAATCCCATTCTTTTTATCATGTTCCCATTTTTTCTACTGACTGGTACCAATGTTAAATCCATTTTTCTGTTTTTTAGCCTGGTTTCCACTTTTTCTTCTTATTTTCTACTGACTGGTTCAAGAATTCAGTCCCACTCTTCGGGTTCATAGTCTTCTTGTTCCCCATTTTCCCCGTTGTTTTCTACAGGATGATCTACCATGCGAATGTTGTTTAACAAGTCTCTCATTGCATCCATTAATGCCCCTACCCCCTGCCGCAAATTTTGTCCCTCAGCACCACCCTCAGCTACTGGCTCTGGGGCTGGCTCCTGAAATATTAGCAAGCTCTTTGAATAGAAAGCAACAGATTACAGTAATTATGCCTTATAGCAAGAAAAAATAGGCAATTAGATATAAAATAATGAAAACTCTAATTAAACTGCTCCTGAAGGGGCAGTTTGATAAGGGTATATACATTTTGCTGCTTCGTTAGTTCTTAACTCCTTCCTCCATGAATATTCATGTAATAATTAATGACATCATGAATATTTATTAGATTGATTTTTATAATGGCACATGAACATGAGAGTAATTGCCCTTGGCAGAAGCTGTAGAATTAGATTGCACAGTAAAACCCCTCTAAACCCGAATTCTATTAGAGCAGAATTTAGATACTTTTAGACAGGTGGCTGCTTAATGCAGGGTGAAAGTCATACAGAGGAGCTTTCTGCATGACTTTCACTCTGCATTAAGCTGCCACCTGTCTCCAAGACAGATATTTATACGAAATTTAACATTTGGTTTAGAGGGGTTTAACTGTATATTATCATAAGCAAACAAACCCTGATCAGAGCCTTCTGAACTGAGTCTACATTGTTTGCAGATGTGTCCAAGGGCAACTGTATCCAGTAAAGGGGTAATCAAAGTTTTAATGCTGCATATTCATGTAAGAATAAATGACATCATGAATATTAATTAGATAACTATTTACAATAGCATAAGTACACATATTGTAGAAACTGAGGCGTCAGACCTACAGTTCACCTTCAATATCTCGAACGAGGATAACTCAAACTTCAGGATAACTCAAAGAAAATCTTCGGTCTTTCCAAAATACAGATTTGTTCTAAAATGTATCTATACACATTTCTAGAAACACATGTGACAGCTTAATGCAAGACAAATGAAGGTGTAATTATTTACACCTGCATTAAGCTGTGAATTTGAGAAATTGTCCAGATTAGAAATCAGACGATTCAAACTTCTCTTCTCTCAAAGTAAATTGTGTGGAAGTTCGAGATATTGAAGTTCAACTTTATTATAATTTCATAAGCAAACAGAGTAGACATAATCAGACGGCTCCTACATGAGCCATCTGATCTGGGTCTACTCTATTTGCAAAGGCCTGAAAAGGCATTTATATGGGGAAAAGGTAACTCAAGCGATATTTCCAAATAAGGTTACGATCATTTCCATTGTAGTACACATATACTTACATTCGGATTAAAATTTGGCAGCAGCGATCTTAAAAACATGGAAAACCCACCATCAGCCTGAGCTCTGTTAGGTCTGAAATCAGAAAACTAGAAATTATAAAAAACAAAAACAAGAAATAATAAAATAGGCTTTTAAATACATGTACAATGACCTTTTTTTAAAAAAATTAAAAACAAACAGGAAATACACAGCATTTGCATCAGCTTGGGTCCAGATGAGATTCTAAGCATCTCTGCATCTAATCAGGAACCAAGCTGTTTGACACTTGGTAGATAGTTATTCAAGAGCTTGAATAAATCCCAAGAAAGTATGAGTTTCCATGAGGAAAATGTGTCACTAATGTCCTTTGCAAACAGTGTAGACCCAGATGAGAGGGCTCCTAGAGGAGAGGTGTATGGTGATGGCTCCTAGAGGAGCCCTCTCATCAGGGTCTACACTGTTTGTCATGTTGCACTTTTCTTTAGAACAAAATGTGTTTGTGAAACATTATGCCCCCCTCATATAGTTGACCTCTGACCTTGAAGGTTGACCTTGACATGTCACCCCTCAAAATGTGCAGCCTCATGAGATACACAAGCATGCCAAATATCAAGTCGCTATCTCTACTGGTCCAGAAGTTATGGCCAATGTTAAAGTCGGTGATCTGACACATATATTTGACCTCTGACCTTGAAGGATGACCATGACCTTGACATGTCACCCCTCAAAATGTGCGGCTTTATGAGATACATATGCATGCAAAATATCAAGTCTATCTGTACTGGCTCAAAAGTTATGACCAATATTAAAGTTGCTGACAAACAAACAAACAAACAGACAAACGGACAAACAGACAAACAGACAGGGCAAACACAATATGCCCCCCTGACTATCGTCAATGGGGGCATAAAAATCCCTGAATATTCACCATAAGCTTGACCTGTTTTAATTTTGAAATCCTCGATTTGAAAATTCATCGTTGTAAGACTAAGGATTAATGGGACATTGGAGGCATATGCACCAACAGTAGCATCTGACCTGAGACACCATCAGAGATACAGTGTGTGATCCGTGTCTACACTGTTTGTTGCCAGATGCATAACTCAGTTGCATAAATTAACCTTTTCCTTCATATAATCGCCTTTTCACACATCTGCAAACAGAGTAGACCCAGATCAGACAGCTCCTATAGGAGCCGTCTGATCAGGATCTGCTCTGTTTGCTAATGGAATTTGATAGATCTGTTTCTTTAGTTTCTAAAATGTCTACAATGTTCCACAACCAATATATCATAATAATAATAATTATTGAAATTTGGAATAAAACATAGAACAGGGAAAGGGTTAAACCTTTTTTAAGAATCAGTCCTTTATTTCCCCCATCAAAATCTACATTGTGTCCACTCTGAAAAGATGATTCTAAAGAGTGGTCACAACATAGAGTTTGGTGCAGAAATGATGATTCAAGTATTTAGATTATGCCCCATCTATAGCTCTGATTTGTTGAGATGGATGATATAGATAGTGACAAACAATAGACCTTGGTCAGTGAGGTTGACCTGGGCTGTCATTATTAGTTTGCAAGGTATAGATCATACGCTACGATCTTCATTAACCCTTTCCTTCATATAAATGTTTTTTCACGCATCTGCAAATAAAGTAGACCCAGATCAGACAGCTCCTATAGGAGCCGTCTGATCAGGGTCTGCTGTTTGCTTATGATATACTACAGTTTCTGCCATGGCCAGAAATTCCTGTGTCCATGTGCTATTATAACAAATTAACCCAACTGATGTAATAATTTCTTACATAAATATTTATGAGGTAAAAGGTTAACCCTCGCTTGCTATTCACATCAATATACCTACCTGTAAATAGTGAAGACCCAGATGAGACAGCTCCTGCAGGAGCTGTCTCATCAGGGTCTGCACTATTTACAAGTTGATTGTGCAACCAGTGCACTCCACAGCAGTGAGTTCACAGCGAAATACTTGTACACAGTGAAGATATATGTAATTATACAACAGGGCATGGGTAAAGAAGGAGAAATGCATTTTAAAATTCAGCAAGAGAAGGGTTAAAGCCTTTTAATGAGTAGACCCAAATTGGATGGAGCACATGTAGGAGCCAATTGATCAAGGCCAGCTCTATTGCTTATACACTGATATAGATCAGATACTAAAATGTCTGCCATTGTATAACAGTGCTGTGTTCATTTGCCATGGTAAGAATTCAGAAAATTAATTCTTGAATGAATATTCAAGGAGTAAAGAGTTTAACCATTTACTTTGCATACATAAAATGGGTCTTTAACAAATGTGGTAGCTTAATACAGAATGGAAGTAATTCAAACAGCTCCTCTGGGAACTTTCATCCAGCATTTAGCTACCAGTGGTATAACAGACTAATCGCCCACTGTAAACAGGATTTAGTGTAGTTGCATACCTGGAAGGTCTTGTGTACGCCTCCACTGAGTCTGTTGGTGGTAACGGATCATAACTCAACACAATGCTGGCAACGTCCTAAAACAATCAAATAACAAGTAATCAACACCCAAAACTATCAGTGTGAATTATGTATATAAAACAAATACAGTAGAACCTGTCGTAAGCAGCCATTCATTTTTTATCATGGCAGGAACTGCTGATAACCATCTTTATTATATGCAAAGAGAGCAGACCCAGATCAGACAGCTCTTAAAGGAGCTGTCTGATCTGGTCAACTCTGTAAAGGTGTTACAGATGAATATATGAAGTAAAAGTTTAATGCAGTCGCCTAACCCATTCCCTCAAATTGACGCCTCTGACACCTCCGTAAGCGCAACTTTTGGAAACCATTGTGATAAACAGAGCATTCGCTCTACAGAAGCAAATACTCTGTTTATCACAATGGTTTCAAAACTACACAATTCTAAAAGTTTACTTTTTGCACAAATTCATTCAAAGAGGTGGGATCTAAAACTAACTCCTATAAGGTAATGGGTTAATTAGACTTGCTACATAATAGTCATCCTGTATTATCCCTTCCCCTGTTCTATATTTATTCCAAATGTCAAAACGTACTAAATATTTAGACAAAATAATTCTAATGAAATATAGAAGGTGGAACATTGCAGCCATTTTAGAAACTACAGAAATGGATCTTTCAAATTTGATCAGATGGATTCAATAGTATCTGTCTGATCTGGGTCTCCTCTGTTTGCAAATGTATTTATATGAAGGAAAGGTTTAAGCTACCACCTGTCTTACAGACAAAATAGTTATTTTTGGTGATTGTTGTTGAGAGGTTTTACTGTGATGGCAAGATATTTTACCGGAGGTAACGTAGCTGTGGCTGAGGGGATCTCTGACACCAGAATATGTCTGTAAATGTTTCTTGGTGTGCCTTTATACCGAGACTGTCGCCTAGAATGAAACATAATGATGATTTGGTAATCCATGCTCAAAACAAGAAATGTCCACACAATATCAAACTGGGTTTTCCTTCACTATTAACTAGTGATTTCTAAGTTCAAAGGGGCTTAACTCCCAGAAAAATTGCAGAAGGAAAAATCACCAACAATATGCACATCTACATATTGTGTCCTTGCTATATGCAAGGTTTTATGAAAATCTGTTGAGCAGTGTCAGAGGAGTTGTGCTTACAAATTTGGCAGCCGCCCGCCCAAACATCTGCCCGCCATATATCACCATTTCAATAACCGGATTTCCATGGAAAACCCGGTTAAAAACACAAATAATTCACAATTTGGAAACAATGTCTTGTGATTACACAATTTACAAACTTCACAAAAGAATGAATAGGCTATTCTCAGCTAATAACTTATTTTTTCATTTATACCTACATTTGTAAAACATACAGCCTTAGTTTTAGTTAATGCAGTAAATATTCCCATTACTAAGTCCATGTACTACGTTACAAACCAGAATTACCATTGAATAAGAGTAATACTTCTACATAAGCAATTGTCGGTGTTATATGTGATATTTTGAATAACCAAGGGGCCATAACTGTGATAAATCATCTGACCGGAATGTTATAATGATATGTACCATTGTGTTTCCATTGTGTCTGAGTTCGTTCCCAAGCTTTTGATTGGTCAGATTTGAGTTCTCAAGCTTTTGATTGGTCAGATTTGAGCCAAAGGCTCAAATCTGACCAATCAAAAACTTGAGAACAAACTCAGACTCAACTAAAGGTTTTATAAGCATGGATACAGATGATTGAGAATGATCTCAAACTCAACAGAAAGAATTATAACCTCCAGCAAGATCTTGATATGACCCGAAGTTACTCTGGGTCTCCCTTGAATACTTATCATTGGTCAAGGTCATCACTAATTGCTATATAGATTTTAATTAACAAAGCCTTGCACAAAACCCATCAAATTAGCAATAGCTGTGGATACCTTAATTTATAAGCTTCAATCACTGGATCATTATTGTTTACTCTCTCTAACACTGCTTTGACGTTCTTCTCCAGCCATGTGATGACGTCAGGAATTTTCCAACAAGCATGACATCTGCCTATGTACAGTGCCACTAACTGTTTCAAGGCAGTTGGCTCACTGGAACAGAATCTGAACTTAAGATTTTACAGTTCATTATAGCATAGTTTGGAGTTCATGTGAAATCTGTCTTCAAAATCATCTTGCTATGTTCTTCACCCTTTCCCAGTTCTATGTTTATTACAACTTTAAATAGAGTTTCTAAATATTCAAGGGACAAATTAGTTATAATGAAATATGGAAGGTTGAACATTGTAGCCATTTTAGAAAGCATAGAAACAGATCCATCAAATTCCATTAGCAAGCAGAGCAGACCCTGATCAGACGGCTCCTATAGGAGCCGTCTGATCTGGGTCTGCTCTGTTTGCAAAGGCGTAGAAAAGCATATACATGTATTTATGGAGTAAAGGGTTACTCCAGTTATATTTACCGTTCAAACAGAGGCACAGTAAACCTATATAAATTATTTTTTTTACAAACTATAACTGTCATTTCTACATCATACCCTATGTAATGACCACTGTAATCTAAAGTGTGGTCACAAACAATGGTTTGGTGGAACAAGATCAGGGTCCATGCTTATAAAGCTTTTAGTTGAGTCTGAGTTTCGTTCTCAAGCTTTTGATTGGCCAGATTTGAGTTCTCAAGCTTTTGATTGGTCAGATTTGAGCCTTTGGCTGGCTCAAATCTAAGGCTCAAATCTGACCAATCAAAAACTTGAGAACGAACTCAGACTCAACTAAAAGCTTTGTAAGCATGGACCATGATTTTATTACTTGAAATATGTCCATTATCTATAACTATTGCTATGTGTGTCCTTTAGAAAATAATTTGTGAAGTAAACAGTTCAGAGCCTGATCAAATGGTTCCTCAGGAAATCCTTGATATGTGTCCAGTTTTCTTATGCCTGTTAACCCTTTCCTTCATATATACGTGTTTGCATGCATTCAGTGGACCTAGATCAGATGGCTCCTATATATCTGGGTCTGTTGTTTGCTAATAGAATTTGAAAGATCTTTTTCTTGGCTACTATGTTCCATCTTCCACATTTCATTAGAACTATTTTGTCCATGAATATTCAGTAGATGAAATTTGGATTAACATAGAACATGGAAAGGGTTAAGCTAGGCATAAATTGACTAAACTATAGTTAAATACAAGGTTACAATAACTATTTACATGTACATAATACAAATATATATACATTTGATAAATGTCTCCGTTCATTATTTCTTTTCTTTAAAACAATTTAGAATTGTTTGTACTGCAATGCAATTCGTTTCTGTATCAAAATAAATTTTCTAGAAGGAGGCAAATTACGGCTTACAACTCGGGCTTACCTAATGTCTGCCATTTTGAAAAATTCATGTGATACAGCGCCATCTCCTTGCACACCACACTTGTCCAACAAGGGAACCAGCATGCTTGGGAACATCAGCAGTGCCTCCTGGAGCTGAAAATATCGTCTGGGTAAGGGAGGTAAATGTTTCACAGTACAGAATTAAAACATTTCATCAACTCTCAAATAACTAAGAACCAACAAGAGCGTGTTTGTGAAACACTTATGCCCCGACCTTTGACCCTGAAGGATGACCTTGACCTTTGACATATGGACCAGGGAGCTGAACGCGACACATCATCTTTGGGTGGTGAACACTTTTGCCAGGTTAATTTGAAATCCATTCACAGATAGAAAAGTTACAGAAGGGACACAAAATTTTGGACGGAAAGACGGACAATGCGATTACTATATGCCTGCCATTGGGGGGCATTAAAATGCCACAAATGTCCCTGGTGATGAAACTTTCTTCTAGTTGTATAATCTGGATACATGCAAAATTGGACTTGAATAACACTGTATGATGATAAATGTTGATGTGAATTTCAAGCTATTTTCATACTCCATATGCTAACCAATCAACCCTTTCCCTGTTCAATATTCATGTAAAAAAATAATGACATCATGAATATTTAGCAGCTAATTTTTTCAATGGAATTTTTTTGCTTGGACAAAAACTGTAAAATCAGAACTCGTACATCATGTCAAAAGCAAACAGAGCATACCCTGATCAGATGGCTCCTAAAGGAGCCGTCTCATCTGCGTCTACTCTGTTTGCAAATGCATGAAAAGCCATTTATATGAAGAAAAGGGTTAATCAACAAAAGTGTAGGTAAACCTTGATCTGTAACTCATAACACATAGATTTTAAGCTCAATACCTTTTAGCACTGCAGATGAAAAGTCTGGATATCTAAATTACAACAAGAGATGTTTGTAAAACATGTATACCCCCCCAAACCCCCTGACCTTTGATCTAGTGACCTCAACTATAGAGGTCATATAGTGGTCATGACTAATCAACATGGCAACTTTGAACTTTGACCTGGGGGTTTTCAACATGACCAACCACCACAGCAAGTTTGAAGATCCTAAGCCAAACCCTTGAGTAGTTATTGATCGCAAACCATTTCACCAGTTAAGGTCATGGTGACCTTGACCTTTGACCTAGTGACCTCAAAAATAATAGGGGTTATCTATTGGTCATGACCAACCACAACAGCAAGTTTGAAGATCCTAAGCCAAACCCTTGAGCAGTTATTGATCGCAAACCATTTCACCAGTTAAGGTCATGGTGACCTTGACCTTTGACCTAGTGACCTCAAAAACAATAGGGCTCATCTAGTTGTCATGACCAACCACCTAAGCAAATTTGAAGATCCTAAGCCAAACCCTTGAGCAGTTTTTGATCAGAAACCATTTTACAAGTTAAGGTCATGGTGACCTTGACCTTTGACCTAGTGACCTCAAATACAATAGGGGACATCCAGTTGTCATTACCAACCACCACAGCAAATTTGAAGATCCTAGGCCAAACCCTTGAGCAGTTATTGATCGCAAACCATTTCACCTTTTAAGGTCATGGTGACCTTGACCTTTGACCTAGTGACCTAAAAACAATAGGACACATCTAGTTGTCATGACCAACCACCTAAGCAAATTTGAAGATTCTAAGCCAAACCCTTAAGCAGTTATTGATCAGAAACCATTTTAAAAGTTAAGGTCATGGTGACCTTGACCTTTGACCTAGTGACCTCAAAATCAATAGGGGTCATTCAGTGGTCATGACCAACTACCACAGCAAGTTTGAAGATTCTAAGCTAATTCGTTGAGCAGTTATTGATCGGAAACCATTTAACCATTTAAGGTCATGGTGACCTTGACCTTTGACCTAGTGACCTCAAAATCAATAGGGGTCATCTAGTGGTCATGACCAACCACCACAGCAAGTTTGAAGATCCCAAGCCAAACCCTTCAGCAGTTATTGATCGGAAACTATTTCACCATTTTAGGTCATGGTGACCTTGACCTTTGACCTAGTGACCTCAAAAACAATAGGGGTCATCTACTTGTCATGACCAACCACCACAGCAAGTTTGAAGATTCTAGGCCAAGTCGTTTATTAGTTATCGTTCGGAAACCATCGATCTACCGACCGACCGACCGACCGACATGTGCAAAGCAATATACCCCCATTTTTTCAAAAGGGGGGTATAATAATAGGATAAACTTTCAAAGCCCAAGGACAATAAATTACTTGAAATTGAGTCAACCTAAAAGAAAGACATCTTGATCCTATACTCACTGTTACTTAATCATATACAAATTTCAGCTGAATATCTGAAAGCACCGTGGACAGCTAAACTATGATAGAAGGATGGAATGACATAAAGAATGAATGACTGCCAGGGGCAAAAGCTATATGCCCCAGCGATTTCATGACGGGAGCATCACAATGTAAAGTTTCTTATACAGTAAAACTCGGTTATAACGAATTCCAAGGGACTGAAGGATTTACTTCGGTATAAACATTATTTGCTATATTGATAGTACGAAGTTCGCTATAAATCATGACTTTGACACACGACTATTCAATATTTATTAAACTGTAATTCAGACATGTATGCGTAGCGATCAAACTCCCAAAATGCACATAATTTATCGTACAGCTTACTCTTTGTGGAAGAAATCGGTCATTTGCTTTTGAACACACGTTGATGCTTGAAACTTGCCAAATAACTGTTCCATAAATGTCAGTGTTTAAAAAAAATCAGGAGCATTTGGTTGTTGCTCCAATGTCCGATGCAAATGAATATAGCGGACAAAGACTCCGCATATGTGGGCAGGGGCAAATATTCCTTATAGATCTGTGTCGTCATCGGAGTCAGCGGTAGATTCTATTTTTAGCGGAAAATGCTGAAATAATATGCGAACAGGGAGGGTATAACAAAACCAAAAGACTTCAAGTATTTATTTTGAAAATAAAAAACGAACATCATATCTTAACAACCCGTACTTTTAAGTGCATATATATATGCCCCGCGGATAGCGGTGTTTAATTATACCCTACCACCATGAAGAATACATGCTTAACGGATCGCTTCACAGTTCGCCCCAACACTAGTGTGTGTTTTAACACCTATGCGACATGGTGTTAATCGTGCAAAATACACAGGTGCTTGAAGATAGTAGCAAGGTGAAACTTCGCTTTAATGAAGGAATTTTAAAGTATTTTGTGAATATAATGGTACTAGAAAATCTGTTCGCCATAAGCAAAAATTGGCTCTAACCAACTTCGCACTAAACATTATAGTCTGTATAGAATTAATGAAGATATCGACCGGGGAACGAAATTTAGTTCGCTATAAGCGGGAATTCGCTTTATCAGAGTTCGTTATAAATAAGATTTACCACATATATATTTCTTGATTTGATTGTCCATAGTATATAGACATACATTACATCTTTTCAATAGTGACAACTCAACCCTTTAACTTATAAATATTCATGGCAGACACCAACCTTTTATGAATATTAATTAACTTATTTTCTTTAACTGCTACATAAAACGAGTAAATACAGAAGTCATCCCATTTTGGTTTAATCTCAAGACAAGAGAGGTTTACTGTACATATATGTCTGTCAATTCCCTACCATATCATCTGCCTTGCTGGTATCCTCCTCTTTGGTTATTTGGAACTTCGCTAATGGCACTGAGAACGCAAAATTAGGCAGCTGAGACAAATTCCGATGGGCCTAAAACAAGGAAATATATAAAACTATAAATGAATAGGTAAAATAGGAGTCTACTGCTTGATATAAAAAAGAGCCGCGTGCGGCGCCAACGCTCGTCTGATCTGGTACTTGTCCAGCTAAACTAAAAAAATTGGAAAACGATAAAGAGCCATAACTCCATAATTTTGAAATCAAGAGTTATGGTTCTTACATACGGGCCTTCCCCTCAATGAGATCTACTAACCCATGAAGTTTCATGTTGATACCTCTTATACATTTCGAGTAATGAGCTACATTAAAGTTTTTGCACGCTGACGACAACGACAAGGACAACGATGACTACGACCCAGTGATCACAATACAGACGAGCTTCAAAACAGACGAGATTAAAAAGGCCTTCAGCTTATCAAACAATGTCGGAACTTGTCTTACAAAAGATTGTACAACTGAAATTATGTAATTCACAACAATTGCTACAACAGCTGAACCTACCTACAGAAGCCATATAATGAATAAATATGAGCAGGTATTTGCTTAACCCTTTCCTCCCTGAGTATTCATGTAAGAAATATTGACCCCATGATTACTAATTAAATGCATTCTTCTAATGGCATGTGGACACAATAAGTTTGGGCCATGGTAGAAATTTGTAGGATGATATCTATATTATGTCATAAGCAAACAGAGCAGACCCTGATCAGACCATCCTACAGAAGCTGTCTGATCTGGGTCTTCTCTGTTTGCAAAATTGCACGAAGGCGTATATATGGAGTAAAGGGTTAATACAGAACAAAAGTAATGCTCCTACCACAACGGTTTCAAAAAGTGACTTTTTCAGAGGTGTCAAAAGGCGTCAAAGTGAGGGAATGGGTTAAATAGAATAATTCACATACCTCCCATTCATCATATAGCCTGACTAGAAATTCATACTGAGCTGACCTCAGAGCATAAAAGTCGATCATGAGCAGAGAACACAGAGGGTCGTTATCAGGGTCTAAACTGTAATAATAAAATAAAACCATTTTCAGCACAATTTGAATCATGTCATAAACCTTTAATCAATGAAGATGGCCAATAATAATTATTGGCCATTTTAAATATTCAGTTAACCCTTTCCCTCATATAAACGTGTTTTCACGCATTTGCAAACAGAGAAGACCCAGATCAGACGGCTCCTAGAGGAGCCGTCTGATCAGGGTCTGCTCTGTTTGCTGATAAAATTTGAAAGATCTGTTTCTTTAGTTTCTAAAATATCTACAATGTTCCACCTTGCATATTTCGTTATAACTATTTTGTTAATGAATATTCCTTAGGTATTGAAATTTGAAATAAACATAGAACAGGGAAAGGGTTAATGAATAGTTATGAAGTCATTAATTCTTGTACAAATATTCGTGAAGTAAACTATATCTATCTCTAACGGTGATTAATACCCCCACTAGCACATTTGGCATAGAGATGGGGTTATAGAAATAAAGCTCCCGACCTCTAAATTTTCATTTGTTAAATTACGAAAATGGAGATAATTCATTCATGCATGAAGCGACAAATCAAAACCTTTGTCACAGGTGCAGAACTTCAGTAATGTTCAACAATACTTCAAAATTTAAATTAGTTTTGTTGAGGTATGACAGAGAAAAGCTCCGAAAAAAAATTTCATTTATTAAAACAAGCCAAAACACTGAAGACTCCAGTATAACCCCCCCCCCCCCAAAAAAAAACACCCCAAAACAACCCAACAACAACAACAACAACAACTTCGTTTGTGGGGATATAAAGATTAAAAAAAAAAACCACACAAATGTATCCAGATCTATACAATTCCATAAGCGAATAGAGAATACCCTGATCAGACGCCTCCTACAGGAGCCATCTGATCTGGGTGTAATCTGTTTGAAAAGATGTAAAAAGGGGTCTCTATCAGGCAAAGGATTAAGTATGACAGAGTAAAACCCCTCCGTAGTAGAATTCTAGTAGAGAAGAATTTAGATACTTTTAGGCAGGTGGCTGCTGAAAGCAGGGTGAAAGTCATGCAGAAAGCTCTTAGAGGAGCTTTCTGCAAGACTTTCACACTGCATTAAGCTGCCACCTGTCTCTATGACTGACATTTATACTCAATTGAATGTCCGGTTTAGAGGAGGTTCTTCTGTACCAAGGGCTGTAACTCTAGTGTTACTCAGAGCATATGATAACCAGTTTGCATAGGTTATCACATATTGACCATTAGCAAGTATAGTGTTAGTAAAAGCAATGCATTGTATAAAAGACAGAGGAACTATGAACACTATCAGACAATCTTTACCTCAACAATAGTTTACAAAACTCCAAGGCTGTTCTGTTACACCCCCTGTTGCCTAGAAAATTGATGTGCTTGAACGCAGCTAAGTGCATAGATCTGAAATATAGAAATGAACAAACATATAACTTTAACACTTGCATTAAATATTGTTGACATCATGAATATTTATTAGCTTAGTTTTAATTTAAAATGTAAAAGTTTCAAGACAGCTTTTGGTTTGACAAAAAGTGAGGAATCAGGTCTAGATCATGTCATTTATAAGCAAATAAAGCAGACCCTGATTATATGGCTCTTATAGGAGTTGTCTGATCTGGGTCTACTCTGTTTGCAAAGGCTTGAAAAAACATTTATTAAGGGGAAGGGTAAATGACATATTCCATTCAGTATGAAAGGGTATAAAAAATTACAAGAGGAGTTATACTTACAGACAAAATTTACTTAGTGTGGATTGAGTTAAATGAGAGTCATCATGAAAAACTAGAACTATCACTAAAAGTGATGAATACCCCTGCACAACAGCCTTGATCGCATATCCAGGGGATGATGTTGGGACACCAACTACCCATGTTACAGGCCTTAATAACAAAAAATACTCAAACATGCATATCTATTATTCATGGCTATTATGTATGGCAGGTATTCAATGTTTTTTTTTTGTTGGGGTGAGGAGAGATAATTCCACAATGCCTAACACTATGCAGATGAAAATTGCGTCTTGCACATCTAATATTTGTTGTTATCATGTGTACCAAATATAAAGACAATAACTTAAAACTGAAGGAGAAGTTCTCCACAGCAACTATCCATTTTTAAATACGGATGGGCCACACAACAGACTGCCCGACTGATGGGTTTGATTCCAGTATATAGTGTCATTGGCTATTTAAAGTTTAGCCCCAGGACAGTTGCCTTATTTAAGCTGAAGGCCTATATTAATGTTACCTGTTTTCTCTGTGTTTGTAGTCCAGTCTACAGGTGCCAGTTGTCAAGTTAAACAGTGGATGGGCCGCCATCTCCATGGAGTACAAGGCTCTCTCTGCAAAAATTTAGAAATCATAACATTATGTGAGGCTTTGATTTTAGTCCACCTATTGAAAACATTGCCTGCCATACTATTAAAAGTGACAAGTGCTTTGATAAAATTGAAAGATTTTTACGTTTGATTTGAGAAGCTTTGCATAAGCAGGACATGGGTTTGAACTCAACTGGAGATTGCGATACCCAATAAGAATTGTTAGAAATTACAATAATTTCGGTCTTACAAAGTTATTCTTGATTGTTGTACCCTAGAAAGTGTAATACAATGTACATGTCTGTTATCCCAGTAGTAGTGATTGTCTTAAATTAGAACTTAAAACAATTTTGGTCATGCGATTTTTAGTAAATGAGTCTTTGGGCTGTTGATAAGAAGTGTTTTAGGATGTCTCTAAAATATTTTTCATATTTCTTTGGCAAAGATTATTTTGTTTGTACTCATGGGCTATGCCTCTCAAAAGCAATTCTAATGAGTACAGACAAGATAGGGTTTTATCTACAGTTCTGGGTCCATGCTTATAAAGCTTTATAGTTGAGTCTGAGTTCGTTCTCAAGCATTTGATTGGTCAGATTTGAGTTCTCAAGCTTTTGATTGGTCAGATTTGAGCCAAAGGCTCAAATCTGACCAATCAAAAACTTGAGAACGAACTCAGACTCAACTAATAGTTTTATAAGCATGGACCCAGATCTGATACATCAACATGTTCTGAAGCTGTACACTGATGACTAAAGCAGAACCTGCCTATAGCGACCATATAATGAATAAAGCATGTAGGTCTAAGACCTAGGCTGGTGCTTATGCAGGACAAAAGTGACATAGGAGCTTTCTGCATAACTTGCATCCTGCATTAACCCATTCCCTCATAGGCTATTTTTAGATACAACCTCTTTGAATTAATCTACCGAAAAGGAGCATTAATTAGAGAAAAGGAAAATTTAAGAATTCTGTAATTTGAAACCACAAAATGGTTTCACAAAGGGACTTTTACAGAGTCGTTGTCAAAAGTCGTCAATATGAGGGAAAGGGTTAAGCTGATTCAGATGGTCACTGTAGACATATTTGATTGTATTCACACACATGGAATGGCAGACCCTGAGAGCTAAGAATTTTCTTGAGCAAACAAGAATGTAATGGGAAATTAATCCTAACCTTGTTGAATATACATGTATGACATAATGACATTATGAATATATATTACCTAAACTATTTTTAAAGGCATATGTATGCAGAATATTTTGGTATTGATAGAAACTGTAGTGTCTGATCTATTTTATTTCAGAAGTAAACACAACAGACCCTGATCAAATGGCTCCAATAGGAGTAGTCTGATCTGTGTCTACTGTGTTTGCAAAGGTGCAAAAAGGTGTTTATATGAGGGAAAGGGTTTAGGCAAAGGGTGTTGCTCCCTACACATTGTTCTATGGTATTGTGATCTTTTTTGTAAGCAACATAATATCTTTCAATCTGTGTCAAGATCTTTCAATCAGTGTCAAGTGGTTTCAATCAAGATCAAATTTTGTTTAACAGTCAACATAAGATTTGTACTTCTGCACATCTGCCATTCATGGTTATTAAGTATACCAAATATAAATTCAATAACTTTAAAACTGAATAAGGAGTTTGCAACACCAACTACACATGTTCAAATGGGGACGGACCAATTAACCACATGACCGACCGCCTGCCAGACAGGCTGATTCCAGTATACTCCTCAAACAAGTTTGTGGGGGTATAAATATGGATGGGCTTCCCATCAGAAGCTATGCATTTAATTAACATTCAGGAGTCAGGACACTGGTCATGATAGGTGTATATGGGGTAAAGGCTTAAATACAGATGAGGAGAAATGCAAAAATCAACAACCCAAAATTTTCATTCTTGAAAGAATACACTATAATTATTTTGGCTGTGAAAACAAACTTGTTTCATTTTTCTTTACCTATCAGTTCGGCAGCCATATTATTGTCTTCACTCATACGGAACACTTCGCTCAGTTGTAACAAGGCATCATTGTGATAAGGCTGCAACTGGAGAATATTCTAAAAACAAAACAAAACAGTATTCTCCATTATAGAAACAAATAACAAACATCCTACCAGACTTTTCAAACCTAATTGCATCAAAATAAGCTGCTAAGCATCTGAACGGGATCCAAGCAGTGTGACTCTGTCAAGAGTTTCTCAAAAGCTTGGATGAATCAGATGTACTGTGCTGTTCTCGTGTTTATCACTTGATTTGAACTGAATTTTTTTTTAATCAGGACAGATTTAACGTAGCCTCATGACATAACATGCATGTACAAAAATGAAGAATGGAGCATACCATTAACAGGGATGAATTGCATACTGATATGGAAATAAAAGACATAATTTCATACATGACTTCAAGGAGATATACTAACCCTTTGAAAATATTGAACATTCCACTCGACCTCATTCATCCTCCATTTGAAAGGATGATGTTTACAATGGGTAAACATTGTTTTAGGTCTGAATTCAATCAGTTAAGAAATAACAAGATGTGTCTGTGAAACACTAAGTCACCTGATTGACCTTTGACCTTCATATATGACCATAATCTTACAAAGTCACCCTAAAATGGTCGCCTCCATAAGTTGCACATGCATGCCAAGTTTGAAGTATGTATACTCGATGGCTACAAAATTATCACCAATATTAAAGTTGTGAACCAACCAACAAACCAACAGAAAGACAAAGCAAAAACAAAATTAAATGATTCAGTTTGGCACCATTTTGATAACTTTAACCCTTCACTCCATGAATATTCAAGTATGAAGTAATGACATTATGAATATGAATTAGATTAACTTTTAAAATGGTATAATGGTTACAGGACAGTTTAACCATATACATGTATGTAGCTATTTAGTGTTGATCAGTATAGTACATATCTCACAAGCTTTACTTATAGACATCTTTGTTGACCCAGATCAGACATCTCATGTAGGAAATAGAGGATCTTACATGAGTATTAAGTACAAATTGTTTTTATGAAACGAGTTTAATAATATGACATGAGCTTTAGCGAGTGTCATATTCATTATAGTAAACGAGTTTCATGAACACAATTTGTAATAAACACAAATGTAAGATTCTTTTTATCACATAAGCTTTAAACAATTCAATGGAAAATGAAACAGGTTATAGCTGATGACTGTTTCGGCGATTCCTTACAAACAGCGTAGTAATACAACGGGCGACGCACATGGAGCGCTACGATTGGCTAACGCTTAAATGAGCACCATGATTGGCTAACAATTGCATAAAAAATGCACTAATACATTTCTGCAATTTACGGCACTCTGTTACAGCACTGCCACAAGGCAGATTATGTGATAAAGATAGTTTCTGCCATGGCCAAAACATCCTGTGTTCAAATACCATTAAAACATTTCAGCTAATTAATATATTCATGATGTCATTATTTCTTACTTGAATATTCACAAGGTTGGGTTAATAATTCTACATATCTGTCCTTGCTACATACAAGGTTTTATGAAATTCTGTTGAACAATTTGAGAGGAGTTGCTCTTACAAAGGTAGGGTCAAGAGACCTAGTGATTTCTAAGTTCAAAGGGACATAACTCCCATAAAAATTGGAGAAGGAAAAATCCCCAACAATACGCACATCTACATATTGTGTCCTTGCTACATGCAAGATTTCATGAAAATCTGTTGAACAGTTTCTGATGAATTGCGCTTACAAGATTGGCAGCCGCGCGTCCGTCCGCCGTACATCACCATTTCAATAACCGGATTTTCCATGGAAAACCCGGTTAAAAACCAAACCAGTTGTACCCCTATATTTTCTGGGTTGAGAGATTCAACAGCATCGAAGAACTGGAACTGGACTTGCTGGTACTGATGGCTATGTTCAAACACAAAGTACTGGCACCCGCCCCTAGTATCCTTAAGGCCCATGGACAGTCCTGGCAACAAAATATAAAATACAAAATATGAAAAATATGTGAAAAATATGTGAAAAATATGTGAAAAAATGTGAAATGTATTCAGCCCTTACTATCATCAGGACTGCAGAAAAAAGCCTACTTTTAATCCTCTGAATGCTTTGCAAATGCACTTGCAAATGGTGTAGACCCTGGTAGAAATAGGTTGTTCTAGTATGAAACTGGGCCTCGGTAGGTTGATTACAACTTTAACTCTTTACACCATAAATAGGCCTTTCTACGCCTTTGCAAACCAAAAAGAGCCAGATTAGATGGCTCCTGTAGGAGTCGACTGATCAGTGTTTGCTCTGTTTGCATTTCTGCCATGACCAAAAAGTCCTGTGGCCATGTGCTATTATCACAATTAATCTAATTAATATGCATGATGTTATTATTTCTTTAATACATAACTATTTCATAAATTGATGTAAACCTCTTCATGTGCTTCTTGTGTTCCATCTAACTTCTTAGCTAGGCCCAATTCCAAATTCATTAGATTCAAAACTGTTTTTAGAAATCATTGACACAGAGCAAACCCTGATCAGACAGTTCCTACACCAACCATCTGATCTGGGTCTACTCTGTTTACAAAGGCTTGTAAAGGCATTTATATGAAGTAAAGAGTTACGAATTAGTGCCAATGACCACTGGGTTGAATGTAAGTTTCAAACAACATAATGACAGATATAGGTCAACACTATCTGCATTTTCAAAATTCGGAATTCATACTGCAGTACTCAAATGAGTTGCTTTAACCCTTTCCTCCATAGGCTATTTTTAGACCTAACCTCTTTGAATGAATCTACCCAAAAGGAGCATTTACTATATAAAAGTAAAATTTTATAATTTTGTAGTTTGAAACCATTGTGATAAATCGAGCATTTGCTCCTATAGGAGCAAATGCCCTAGTTATCACAATGGTTTCAAGAAGTGGTTATTACAGAGGTGTAGAAAGGCACATTTATGGAGGAAAGGGTTAACAAACCATCTGGTCAGAGAGATGGATGACAGCCGACCAACCTGTTCTGCCAATGGGTGGCCAGCTATCTTTTGGCTGTGCCATCCAACTGGCTTTTTGGCGTCTTCTGGGTTGACCTCTTCGTCTCCTGGAAAATAAGTGAGTAAGCGCCATAATCATGTATGCAACAAATGAAGCGATTTACATGGCTATCCAGAGTCCAGACAAGATATTTTTAAAGTCATTTTTACAATTAAAAGACCGCAACTCCTAAACGACTGAAGCGATTTACATGGCTATCAAGCTTAACCAAGATATAATGGCCACAAACATGTGTTTGGTGAGGATTGGACAAATACTTTCCAAGAAAGAGTCCAGACAATATATTTTTAAAGTCATTTTTGCAAATAAAGGGCCGCAACTCCTAAATAACTGAAACACTTTACATGGCTATCAAATTTGCCCAAGATATAATGGACACAAACATGTGTGTAAAGTTTGGTGTGGATTGGAAAATACTTTTAAAGAACGAGCCCGGACAAATTCTTCTAGATGTACGCATGTGAGTATGTGTGTATGTACGTACATACGGACAAGGGCAACCCTATATGCCACCACTATGTGGGGGCATAATAACATCATGACTATTAATTACTGGTAGCCTAATATTTATAATGACACATGAATAAAGAAATGTTAAGCCAACTGTAGAATCATACCTATATTATTTCATAAGCAAACAGAGCAGACCCTCATCAGACGGCTCCTATAGGAGCTGTCCGATCTGCATCTACTTTGTTTGCAAATGCATGAGGGAAAGAGTTAAGCTATATTACATACAGTAGAACCCCGCTAATGCGACCACTTAATGCGACCACTTAAACAAACATGTCTGTTTTCATAAGCAGGTGGTTGCTTAATGCAGGACGAAAGTTATGCAGAAAGCTCCTATAGGAGCTTTCTGCATATCTTTCGTCCTGCATTAAGCAACCACCTGCCCTTGCCACTGTGAATTATGCCCCTTTTTGGTGGTCGCATTAGTGGGGTTTTACTGTACCTGCTCAGACAGCTCCTGTATGAGCCATCGGATTAGCCATCTGCTCTGTTTGCTTATAAAATAATAAAAGATCTGATTCTGCAGTTTCTACCAATACCAAATATTCATATGCTGATGATATGCCATAATAAACATTTAATGATTAAAAGATTCATGATGACAATATTTCTTACATGAATATTCAACAAAGAAATGGTTAAAGACCCAAAATTAAACTTATTTTGTGCAGTCGTTAAAGAGGTTTTACTGTATTTTCTGGCACTGACAAAGACATCAACTGTAATTTGTGCTGACAAATATCCCCACGAAAGTGTCAGGAGTGATAACCGTTACCAATACTACCGGTATTTTAATTAACTTACGCAGGTTCTTCTCTGAGAATTCTGGAACCAAAAATCCTCTTCAGTTCATTATCAGGGTTGAGGTTCCTGGTGAAAACAAAACAGAAATGTATCCATACCACATTGATGCCTTCACTTGAACGTGACAGTGACTGTATAACTATAGTTTGGTCTATGACAATGAAACCTACTATAAGTGGCCAATCTTGGAAAATGGCCAATATAGTCGCTTACAGTAGGTTACTAAGCATACTTTTAGAGCGATAATGATATAGACATGCATTATGTATTTATATAGACCATTCTGACCTATAGTGCCTGTAATAATTGCAAGCCAAGGTGTGCAAGTTTACAAAATCACCTAAAAAGTTTCAACACCCTTGTTACATATAATACAAGGAAGTGTCATTGATCGGACATGTGGATGGAGAGACAAAAATACAAGTGGGTGAATAATGTAGTAATCTAATTGCCCATCGCCTCTTAGTGTACCCCTTCATAAGTGTATGTGGGGGGGGGGGGGAGCAAATTCTGAAATCAATCAATTCATCGTTTCTCCATCAAAACCCCATGTTGTAAGTACTCTTGAGGAATGTCTCTTTACAGCCTAGGGTTTGATGGGGAAAATAAAGGAGCTGGGTGTCTGTGTGTGTGTGTGGGGGGGGGGGGGGGAGTCAGTATAAAATTATTGTAGATTTACTACTTTTATGTTGAATTGCAATTTTTTGGTCTATTTCAATTTTCAAAACAGATTTTTTCTCTTATTTTTAAACCATCACAAGAAAATCCCCCTTTTATCCCTTTACAAAGAGAGTAAACCAGGTCAGACAGCTCTTACATATCTCCCCTGTTTGCTTAGGTATATAACCCTTTCCCTGTTCTACTTTATTCAAAATTCCAGTACCTACTGAAAATGGTTAACCCTTTCCTTCATATAAATAAATTCATCATGCCTTTGCAAAGACCCAGATCAAGCAGCTCCTATAAGAGTCATCTGATCAGTGACTGCTGTTTGCTTAACCCTTCGCTTGCTATTCGCGTCAATATACCTACCTGTAAATAGTGAAGCAGGAGCTGTCTCATCAGGGTCTGCACTATTTACAAATTGATTTTGCAACCAGTGCACTCCACAGCAGTGATTGCACAGCGAAATACTTGTACACAGTGAAGATATATGTAATTATACAACGGGGCATGGGTAAAGTAGGAGAAATGTTTTTTAAAATTCAGCAAGCGAAGGGTTAATATTGATCTGATTCTATACTTTCTGTCTAGGTAAAAATGTCCTGTGTTCACATGCTATTATGAGATATACAGTAGAACCTGTCTTATACTGTCAGACTGGACACAGGAATCTTAAAGAGCAGATGGCTGCTTAATATTAACACTTTACTCCATAGGAGCTGTCTGATCAAGGTCTGCTCTGTTTGCCTATGAAATAATATAGATCTGATTCTACTCTTCAGCGTTAGCAAAAATTCATTTTAAATTGCATGTGTTAAAGATGTATGCTGCGCAAATTTCTGCAATTTTTGCATTTAAAACTGACTTCAGAATCGGAATCTATGTACCTTAACACTTATTCAACACTAAACAGCATGGTTAGTAAATGGTTGTTCATGTTGAAAAAAATTAGAAACATGGATTGCTACTAAAACGAACGGAACAGCATTCGCCATTGGCCGAAGTCTGTCGTAAGATTCAAATTTACATACCGGAAATAATCATTTGATTTACATGTAGGCCAACAGCCAGTGTTAGCCATTGTACATGTGGTAACAACCTAATTCATATTCAAAGCGTTGTTCCGAAATAGAATCGGAATCATTCAAAACTTGGCCGAAGATGTCTGCTGATTTCCGTACAGAATCCCCCTTCTAAAAAGGAGGCTCGTTTTAAAGAATTTAGCAGTATTCGGATAGCGATAATATTCAGCTGAACAAATATATCCTATCGTAAAATGGGTTGGAAGCATTATTTTCATTGTATGTATATGTGTACAGCTTCTGGTGTTGAAAAATGCACATAATACATCTTTAATATGCCATTTTAAAAACTAATCTAATTAATATTCATGTCATTATTTCTGACATGAATATTCATGGAGTAAAGGGTTATTGATGTCATTATTTCTGAAATGTATATTCAATATGAACAGTTTCACACATTGCAAACTGAGAAGACCCAGATCAGATGTTTGCTAAAGGAGTCGTCTGATCAGGATCTACTCTGTTTGCTTATGGTATAATATATATCGGATTCTACACTTTCTGCCTGAGCCAAATCATTCTTTGTACATATGCCATCATAAAAATTCAGCTAATAAATATTCATGATGTCTTTTTTCTCCTTACATGACTATTCAACAGGGAAAGGGTTCAAGAGGAAAACACTAAGTCTTATACATACTTGTGTTCCACTGTAAGCAGTGCCTTATTCAGAGCATTGTAGTTGGTATTGTCAGCTGTCTGGGTGTCTAGATTACCCTCACCGATGTTCCCATTGTTTAACAATCTGTTTACTTCTCTTATACTAGCATCAATTTCATCTTCATCCTTAAAAACAAATAAAATGAAAAATTCAATAATCAAACCAATCCAAATTAATCATTATCATAATTCCATTATCATAATTCCTATATGGGAAAGATTGAAACACTCTCCCTGTTGAATATTCATGTAACAATTAATGACATCATGAATATTAATTACATTACAGTATATTATAGTAATAATAGCCCCTATAGTATCAGATCTATAGTTCATAAGCAAACGGGGCAGATTCTGGTCAGAAGGCTCCTAAAGGATCTGTCTGATCTGGGTCTACTGTTTGCAAAGTCATTAAAAGGCACATTTATGGGTTAAATGATTAAATGAAAACCTTTAACAGTCCACAGTTTGTGTCAAAGCAAAAACCAATCCCTTGAAAATGTTACATTATAAAACTTAAGCCAATAAATATTCATGATGTCATTATTTCTGTCATGAATATTGAACAGGGAAAGGTAAAACACAGTTTTGATCATGATAACACATCAAGTAATTCTAATCAGAAGTGAACCTGTCACATTTATATGTATTTGAAAAAATGGTTTTCGGAATCAAAATACAGAAGCATAGTACGATATGTAAATCAAACTTATTCTCCAATAATACTAGTATTGTCAAACAACAAGGTCTGACGTGTCAAAGGTCAGCAGAGTCCATTATTAAGGGAGAGCAGCATTCCGCATGTTCTTGGACCATTTTTTTTTAAACAGCTGAGTTTAGTATATTAGATAACAAGAGGGCCAGAATGGCCCTGACATCGCTCACCAGACAATCAGAGAAGAAGATTTTCAAAGTTTTCACTATATGTTTCTATAGAGAACTAGCTGAAAAAACTAACTTTATATAACATGATGCTATGTACAAAGTGTGAAAGCTGAGAACCTTCCAGTTTCAGGAGAAGATTTTTGAAGTTTTCACTATATGTTTCTATAGAAAACTGGCCACCCCTGGGGCGGGGCCAATTTTGACCCCAGGGGCATGATTTATATACCTTTTGTAGAGGACCTGAACATGATGCTATGTGTCAAATATGGAAGCTGAGAACCTTAAGTTTCAGAGGAGAAGATATTCAAAGTTTAACTATATGTTTCTATTGAAAATGGACTACCCCTGGCACGGGCCAATTTTGACCCCAGTGTCATAATTCATAAAACTTTTGTAGAGGATCTGAACATGATGCTATGTGTCAAATATGAAAGCTGAGAACGCTGTAAATTCAGAGGACAAGATTTTCAAAGTTTACACTATACATTTCTATCGAAAACTGGCTACCCCTGGGGCGGGGCCAATTTTGACCCCAGGGGCATAATTTAAATAACTTTTGTAGAGGACCTGAACATGATGCTATGTGCCAAATATGAAAGTTGAGAACCTTCTAGTTTCAGAGGAGAAGATTTTCAAAGTTTTACTATATGTTTCTATAGAAAACAAGGCACCCCTGGGGCGGGGCCAAATTTGACCCCAGGGGCATAATTTATATATCTTTCGTAGAGGACCTGAACATGATGCTATGTGTCAAATATGAAAGCTGAGAAGCCTGTAGATTCAGAGAAGAAGATTTTTAAAGTTTTCACTATACATTTCTATTGAAAACTGGCCACACCTGGGGCGGGGCCAATTTTGACCCCAGGGACATAATTTATAAAAAATTTGTAGAGGACCTGAACATGATGCTATGTGCCAAATATGAAAGCTAAGATCCTTCCAGTTTCAGAGTAGAAGATTTTCAAAAAAATTCTATATGATTTTACTGAAAACTGGCCACTCCTGGGGCGGGGCCAATTTTGACCCCAGTGGCATAATTTGTATAACTTTTGTAGAGGACCTATAGATGATGCTATGTGCCAAATATGAAAGCTGAGAACCCTGTAGATTCAGAGGAGAAGATTTTTAAAGGTTCAAATTGTTGACGACTGACGACGGACGACACACACCACACGACGACGGACATCAGGTGATCACAAAAGCTCACCCTGAGCACAAAAGTGCTCTGGTGAGCTAAAAAAGAAGACGGAATTATTGTCCACAGCTTAGCGCAGAAGGTAAAGTCTAGGTACACAGAAGGCACGGCAATAGTAGACTATAGTAGTCTTATTCCTACGCTTGGGTTCGAATCCCACGTCGACCTTAAACTTTTTTCTCTATGCAAAGGCATAGAAAAGCATATTTATGGAGTAAACGGTTTTAACCCTTCGCTTGCTATTCACGTCAATATACCTACCTGTAAATAGTGAAGACCTAGATGAGACAGCTCCTGCAGGAGCTGTCTCATCAGGGTCTGCACTATTTACAAGTTGATTGTGCAAACCAGTGCACTCCACAGCAGTGATTGCACAGTGAAATACTTGTACACAGTAAAGATATATGAAATTATACAACAGGGCATTGAAAAGAAGGAGAAATGGATTTTAAAATTCAGCAAGAGAAGGGTTAAACAAAATGGAATATCTCAAAATGTAGTGATGCAAAAGTATATGGTCCTTATCAAACAAAATTAATTTTCAGGTTAACCACAATTCTAAGTTGTTCTATTAAATATTTACCTCATCAGCTTTTGGATAGGTGGATTCTCCTTCACTGCTTTCTTTTGCTTTCTTTTTCTTCTTTTTCTTTTTCTTCTTGCTTGGTTTTTCCACTGGCTCTACTTCAGCTTCAGGTT